>JARYHS010009186.1:257630053-257707497 GCA_031002005.1 Vandiemenella viatica
TTGAAGGGGATCAATGGTATTTTCCTCCAAATAAAAAAAAATGAATGAAAAAAAGAAGTTCAGTTGCTTTTGGTTATCTCCTCTTATGGTTGAGTAGAGAATAGCAAATCATATCTTCTTATACTCTGAAATATGATAAGGCAAGCACAGATATATTCTAAGCTCCCCACATTGTAGGCAGTTTGTAAGTAATCTGAGTGAAGTGTCAGACGTAGTGGAGAACCTTTGTGAGAAAAAATGTTTATGATTTTGAAAATAATAATGCACAGACTTAAACACAAGTAGAAAAACAAGACAACTTGTGGTAATAATTACTAATTTTGATTGTACCTGCAGATGTGCACATTTAACCTGAAAACTTGCTGTGAAAGACCCAACATAGATAATGTCACAATAATAAATATTCAGAGAGCAATTACTGTAACTGAATGCAGCCAGGAGGACTTCTTGCAGAGACTTTCTTGGTAGTGTAGAAGTGATGTATGATAGATAACTACTGGCATCTTTTGTCACATATATTCTATATACCTATATAAACCGATGCATGACACAATTCAACATTACAACTAAATGAGATTAAGCTCACCTGTAGCCTCAAGCCACCGCCTTCCTGATTGTCATATTCACTGCCTCCTCCTGCCTGAAGGAGTTCCTCTGCTCCAGGTGGCAGGCTCTGGTAACCTTGGTGAACGGCCATTTTAATGCTCCTTTGCTGTGGTTTTGCTTTGGCTGCTTCCACTTTACCAAGCAGGTGACAGAATATTTTTCTGCTCTTCTCGAGGAGAGCTTCAGGTGTCAGAGGAGTGGAACTAGTAGGATCCGAGTCTAGGAATGAGAGGTCCGACGTTGGAAGTTGGTCATCTTGATTGCACAGCTGCAATCCCATTAGATGTACACGGGTATCACTGTAAGTATCGGCAGTATTTGAATCCCTCTTACTGCCAATTGTTTGTATTGAGCTTTTAGCTTCTTCTGTTGTTACTTGCACAGATTCCTGATTTATAGCTGAAGTCGCATCCTGTTCAAGTTGCAACAGGGTGTCAAAAATATGATAAGATAGAGAAGTTTTGTTACCAATGGATCAGGTGTAGGTGCACTAGTAGGTTTCCCCCACGCTTTATAAGGAGTGCAAATGAAGGACCAGATTTTTTCTTTCCTGCTGACGATTTCCCATAAGTAGGAGCAGCTGCTGCATCCTTCTGTTTTTGTACAATTTCTGCTGTAGCCTCTAGCATATTGTTCTTGATATTTGCAAGTTCTGTGAGGATGTTTTCCACTAATTTGTCTTTTGCATTAGTTACAACACTGGGCTGTTCTGAAGGAATAATACTTCTTTCATTAAAAATGTTTGAGGATGTATCATCACCTGTGTTACCTTCAATCATTTCCAAGATTTTCTCTAAATCTTTTATCCGGATTTTTTCTGAGTTTCGACTGCTAAGTTTTGAAGATGTAAATAAATCAGCTTTTCTTGTTGATTTTCCTGCTTTGTCCAAGATACCAGACTCTTGATTTAAAGTGTCAGGAATACTGATACTATCAAAAAGTTTACTTAAGAACTTTTGTTTGTTTTCTATAAATATTGAAGGGTCTACTACTGGCACACCTTTCACTAAAGGTGAAAATGGAATTGATGGAATAAATTTACTTTTTATTGAAGCAGATGGAATGAGGGGTGCAGAGGCAGGTGGGACAGGTCTAAGTGATTTCACATAAGCTGGAACCCAAAAGTCAGGTGGTACTATTGTGGGCTTTACTGTTGTACCCAGTTCAAATGCAGTATTTGTAGTATCAGATGTTTTGTTGGGAGAAGCAATAATGTTCTTGAATAATTTTTCCAAGAAATCTGCTTTCTTGCTTGAAAATGGATCTGCCTTTTCAGCTGGTGTGAGGATGGGTCCCCAAGGTGTTTGAAAATCAGGAATATTTTGTAACCCAGCGGATGGTTCAACAGATGTTGTATCTCTTAGCAATCCCTCACTTTTGTATGGTGGGAACCAAAAATTAGGAGGCACAATTGTCGGTTTAACAGTCGGACTGAAGGAATCGAAGACATTGTCAGTAACTGGAGTTGGCCCTGTAGGTGCTGTTAATGTATCAAACAGTTTGTTTAAGAAATCTGTTTTCTTATTTGTGTAGCTTTAATAATTTCAGCTGGTGAAAAGGCAGGATACAATGAACTTGATGTTCCAGGAACAAGCCTTCGCTGAAGTTGTGGGGACATCACCAGGGCCCGTTTTTGGTTTGCTCTTGTAACAAATGATGAAACATCAGAAGGGGAAATCTGACTAAATAAACCATTTAAAAATTCAGTTTTCTTATTAATAAAATACTGTGGGTCAATGGTTGGTGATCCTGGTAAAAGAGATTCAGAAGTCTTTTTCTCTGATGCTTTGTAAGGTACTGTTTCAGATGCTGAACCAGCTAAACCAGAAGAAAACAAGTTATTGAGCATTTTAGTCTTTTCGTTAATGAAATAGTTTGGGTCAACAACTGGTGGGAAAAATGTTGGTTTCAAAGGTAAGAAAGGCCTAATACTTAGAAAGGGATTCATCGGATTGGCTGAATTTAAAGCAAAGTTGTTTGTAAATTCTGCAGTTTCATCAGGTTTTCCTGAGCTGGCAGCACCATACACCATACTCCTTGGTCCTGAAATTGAAAAAGAAAAATATTGTTTTAAAAAGGTCTACATGTTGAGAAGTGAATGCTATTCAAATAGATCTTCCATTTATATTGCACAGCTATGGTTTGACATTACAGAATTGTTGTCTTAATCATGGATTTTACAGTAAATTTGATAATTGATTTTTCTTTTTATGTATTTTTTTATTTGAGGAAAATCCAATAATGCTGGGAAGAATGTAAAGTCATTCACCAAAACAGTACTGACATTACTTTTGAACTGAAGTTAAACCATGATATTCTTGATTTCGCAAGTTTAGCTGCTCATTAAAGCTCATGATATATATTGGAATTTTGTAAAAATTCTCAAGGATATTTATTACAAGTTACTGTATACAGATTTCTTTGAAGCAATCACTTTACTCTGCAGATAAGGAAAGACACAGAAACATTTGTAGGGATTTCATCAAAGGATGGTGTTGTGGGAAATTGTACCCAAAGAAATGTATGTTAGAATGTAGAGAATGAAGGTGGTGAAAGAAACGCAACTACTATGTTGGAACTGGTATAAAGCCTGCATCACCATTATCAGCCACAACTAAAATCATGTGGGATGTGTATATGTGGGAAGTAATGCTTAGAATAGCTATGGGGTCTGTCCTAAGAATTTTGCTTGTGTGCCATGGATAGGGGACATTAAACATGTCCTTTACATAAATAGAAGGTGTGCTTTTTGGGAGATTAGCTAAAACTTTAAGAGACCCCACTTCCATTTATAATGGGCCTAGAACAGTGTGTTTAGTCATGGGCTTCTGGGAGGCAAAGAGCAATGATTAGAATAAGTTAAAGGCAGTTATGAAGCTGCTGCTACAAACCGTAAGAGTATCATGAACAGAGTAACATGAATTGGCATGCGCAAATAATTACTGTAGAATGTACACCAGAGATAGAGGAGGAGTTTGTAGGGGAGTATTTATGGTTAACGAGGACTACTACAGTTCACTGGTGTTCAAAGTTATGACTAAAGAGTTACCAAAGGTAGAGTTTTGTATCAAAATTAAATCCCAAGTAAATGTCTTGTCTCATTACCATAGAATGAACAACATCGGGACAACATTGTGAAACTTTGATTCTCTATGTGAGATATGGATGGGATGGATTGTATTGGCTTAAAAGGGTCTCCGAGATCCTTCAGCATCACACCTCTTGGGATTCATGTGCAAAAATGAAACATTAAAAAGAGGGAGAAATTATGTTGTATAAGTAATTACAAAAGGATTATTAAAGTATATAAGAATGGGGTAAAATGAAAAGAGTATAAATGGTGAAAGGAATCAGCTATAAAGGTTTTAGGTTCCATGAGGAACTTCTTATTGAAATAATTTGTGTTGGCCACATTTAGCAGCTGGTAGACATGTCTTGCATACCTTGGAGAGGGTAATGAAGGAATGTACCAGGACACTGAGTTACAAGAGGGAACTTTATTGAATTGTTAGTCAAAACTGCGAGGGAGGCACAGCTATGTCGGGGTCAGGTTTGTGCCTTTTTTATGTTACAGGTTGCTGGTGAAGAGATACTGATTCACAATGTTGAAAATTGTAAATACAAACAAATTGTTGAAATTAGTGAAACAATTAAAGGTAGAAGGGGTTGCAAGAGGGATGGTAAAGAATACTAATGTTGAAAATATTATCTATCCAGTTATAAGAATGTTATTAATAAACTATTGAAGTAAAATGAACAAAGTAATAGTCTTTAATAACTTAATAGAGATGTGCAAACCACATATAGCTAAAGGGGTAGTCTTGGTTATAGGAATGAGTGCTAAAAATGAGTGAACCACAGATGATCAACTATCACAGATTTATAGTATTTGGAGATCATAGTAATCAATTTCAGCATTTAGATTTCTTGGGTGACACAAAAGAAAAGGTTAAGGTCTTGGCTGCTTACTACACAGGACGAATCAATGCTGAAGATGAGGGTTATGGGGAAACTAAATTCATATGAAGAAGTGAGTGTAGATTGGTTATTGATAGTTGGGACTGTACAGGTTGTGGAATGGGAGGAAATAAATAATGCAAGGGAACAGATATGTCCAAATACCTTAGTGAGGGAAAGTGGCTTAACACAAGTAGCAGAGCAGAGCACAAATATACTAAATATGTTTGATATCTTCTCAGGTTACAGAAGGAATAAGTTTTCATGAAGTAGTTGTGATATTCAAGAGTTCAGTAAAGTAGTGGCCAAAATTGTAGGTATAATTATAAAACACCACATACTTCAGAACTGGAGAGAGGTTCCAAAGAATATATATAGAATGGTTTCAACTGTACAGTGGAGAGAAAATCACGGTAGGGATGTCTCCACATAAATAGAAATGAGCAGACTGAAACATGGGAACTGTATCCTGAGGATATTATAAGTGAGTTGAGAAAACAAAATAAGACACTGTGGCTTACATTACAACAGATGTATCAAAGATAAGGGGATTTGCCATTGTAATATATTGAGAAATATTTAAATTTAGTCTACACACTTGATGGTTACCAGAGAGAGGGAAAAGTGCTATAGTAAAACTATTCTGTGATGGAGAAGAGACAAATAGAGTTGAAAATTACAGGATTGTTCATTGTCAGTCAATGGAGAGATTGATTTGCAACCACATCACAAATGGCTCTGAGAAAAGAAACTTGTTTGCAGAATTGCATCATGTGAATTTCAGTAAGTGAATTATATGCAATATATTTCAGATGAAATGGATATATGAACCCAAGCTGATAATGTCTCTGAGAGTGAGCCGTAACATTGTGGTAAATAAGAAAAAGTCCATATAAGTGGATGAAGAAGTGACTTGCTGAGGAGAAGAATTGTTAGAAGGCAGAAAGCAAAAATCTGGGGTAGGAAATGCAGTTTAAAAACTGGTGGAAGTGAAAACAGGAGTGACACAGGATAATGTATTAGTACCACTGCTGTTCATTTTTCTGATCAGTGGCAGTGTTGGTGGCTTACAAGTAGAAGTTAGAATCAATAAATAAAATTTCTCGCACTTCCAGCAGTGCATAAGTGTTACATTCTTTCTTACAGAAGTTAGAATGTTTGTTGTCCAGTAGAAGTAAAACTGTAGAGGACTATGAACAGCTATGGGGAGATCTGGGCAGAATATCTAGCTGGATAGTTTAACATGGCATGAAGGTAAATGCCCAAAGAGGTCAGTACAATCAATGGTCTCAATCTTTAGGCTCCTGGAGTCTACAAAATTCCTTGTGAATGCGGTTCTTCTAATAGAGAACGATCGATGAAAGATGCAAAAAACACATCACATATTTTAAACTCAGAAAAAAAGAAAAATCTGCTATAGCTGAACATGCCATTGACTATGGGAACGAGCCGTGCTTCGACGAAATGACGTGCCTTTGTTATGCAAATAAATTCTGAGACAGTGTTGTGAAAGAGACGATTGAGATTCGGCTTGATAATAATGTTATTAATCATGATCAGGGACTTAGTTTAAGCCAAACATGGAAGCCAGTAATTGGATTGTTGCAAGTCACATGGGATCAAGCCTTATTAGAGCATAGAAGTGACCTGATCATGACATCTCCAAGTGAGCAGAGCCCACCTGAACTGCCCCTCCACATGCTTTTCCCTCTGCTCCTGGCTGGTAGCCCTATCTAATAGACTACTGTGCAGCAGACTTAGTGATGTTAAATGGGGCTTGACAACGGAAGCAGTGCAAGCTTCTAAAACTTCGTCAGACGATTCAATTTTGACACGGCTTGAAACCCGAGAAGTTTTTATACGAGGATATTTAGACATCATGACTAAGTTTTTAAATTAGTTGCCAACCTTAACCTCCACAATAACTTAATTTTCAGGTTCTATTGTGATAGAATTGTATTTAAGTTTATTGTGTGATTAGTTATTTCAGTTTATCAGCAAAATTACTTTAAAATTATTTGAAATGTGTAACAGTTTATTTCACTATATGCTTTTCGTATTTTCTGTAGAATGTTTTTGACTATGGGACTGCAGACGTAACTTTAGGATAACTGCAGTTTTCAAGTATTTTAAACCTCCTGCAGCTGCCAGTTGTAAAGTTTTATTATTTTACCGAGTGTGGTTGGTGAGCGGTAACGCTCTGGCCTTAGATTCAGGAGGAAGTGGGTTCAAATCCCCATCCAGATTTGGGTTTTCCATGGTTTCCCCAAATCATTCCAGGCAAATGCCAGAATAATTCCTTCAAGTGGTTGTAATTGAATTTCTTCCTGTTACTTGCCCTAGTTCCTCTCTAATGCCTTGACATTGGCTAGGTGTAAAGCCAGAAATAAAAAAATAAAAATAAAAAAAAAATAAAAATATTACTGCCATTGAAAGTGTTGCTATTTGTTGCCATCTATTGGAAGTTTTTTGGAACTTTGTTTACCAAGGTCTATGAAAGGCAGCCTTTTTTAATTTAATGAAAGTTTTCATAGTGCTCTGTTGTGTTGAAAAATTTCCTATCACAAAGAAAAGCTATAAATAGATGTGGAAAAACAAGTAGTTACAACAAGAAATACATCTCTTATCAGCCATTTTAGACAATATAATATCTATAAATTTTGGTGATGTGTTATAATATCAAGACTTCTGCAGGGAAACTATGGAACTGTTCCAAAGCAACTGAACTGATAGTGCAGCGATAACTTATGAGGCACTTTACGTTTTCTGAAACGGATGTTTCATAAACAAAGCAAAAAGTACATTTTTCAGTACCAAACAAAGTTAACTCAGGCAAGTTTAATGGCATTGTTACCTTACATTGCCTCCCCATTTTTGATTTGATGAAACTAGAAGCTCAAGCAAGAACTAACTTGGAAAACAGCTTGTATTTGATATGAACTGAATAGTTATTAAATCTGATAGGTCTGTAAGGTTGCACTATATGGCTAATTCTTCTAACAGTAGTAGGAAAAAAATGCATCAAAAAACACTTACTGAAAAGAATTGAGTAAACTTGAGAATATAAAACACACATATTGAAGGTCAAGCTAAATACACACTGTCAAATATTCACTGTTAAATCCTGCATAGAGCACATCACCCAAAAGGCAGCTGAAGTTACACAAGATTGTTGAACAGTTAGTTGGAAAAGCAGGTCAAAATATTTCTGCCAAGGATTTGCCATTCAGGTGCAGAAAGAAACTAAATCCGCAGTAGCTAAAAATATGCATAATATGAGATAAAATAAAATGTTTATAATCTAACTTTGCTGCTAACTATTTTTCCAATTGATTTTATCCATAAAAATGACTTGTCCCAAAGTTACTACATTTCATAGTGCAAATTTGGTACCCAAATGGAGGTAAAGTTTCTATGTGAAAAATAGTCATAATATGGCTTATATGTCAGATCCGGATTAGTCTACTGGAGGAATGTCGTATTGTCATCTGTTTGTGAAACGTGTAACGACATTCTGAGTGTGATAAGTGAGGTGGCAAGTGGGGACCATCTCAGTCTTCACTTTCATGATTGCAGGAAACCACAATCCCAGTCCCACCATACCTCACTGATCGAATGTAGTGGCACCTTAATGCGTATATGCATATGTCAGATAATTTTTTTAAAATTATTTAGCATTAGAATTACAGTAGAACACAGACAGTGACTGATAAGTTGGGAGTCACTGGAAAGCATGAGACAAGGTGAGATACTATTGGGAGTATAAGGCACACGTTGGTGATGTAGTTCATGGATACTGGGAGAAGAATTAGGAGTAGTATATGGAAGGGGAGGAATGGACCGAGCGTCGTGGTTGAGTGATTAATACTCTGGCCTCGCGTTAGGGCGGACACAGGTTCGAATCCCTGTCCGGGCATCCAGATTTGGATTTTACATGGTTTCCCCAAATCACTCCAGGTGAATGCCGGGATGCTTCCTTCAAAAAGGCCATGACCGAATTCCTTCAGTTCCTTGTCCCCACTCCCACCCCACCTCTAATGACCTCGACGTTGACGAGGTGTAAAGCCATGAGTAAAAAAAGTGGAATCAGGGCTGCATTTAGACATAGGCTGTATCCTATTTTGAATATTTCAAAATTTGAGCATCCATAGCAGGCGGCAGCCAGGGCCACTGCCGACAGGTGGGTCCGTGCCACATGTATAGCCTAGGGGCCCACAGAGCCTAAATGTGGCCCTGGATGGAATGGCCATTACAATAAACTAATGTAGGGGATAATGGTGTCATAGATTGGAATATATCATCATGGAATATTCTGAATAAGTTATCTGAATACTGAAATAGTTTAATATCAATAATGTAAAAGTAGGCACATAGGGAACTTATCATTGGAGCTTATCTTCTATCATGATTGATAAGCATTTTTTCTTCATATATTTGGTAATCAGTTTCCAATGAAACCCTTTATTATTTCTCTCCCATTTTAAGCAAAAGAGTTGATAACCCGCATATAAAAAAAATCACAATAAGTGAATGATCCATCAATCATCAATGATTACATTAGGATGGCATTAACACATGTAAAAGATACAGCCACACACACAAGATACAAAAATATTTAGATTTAAAGCCTTTGTAAGTTGAACAACATGGTGTGCACAATGTGGTAGTTCCAGACAAACTTGTATGTTTTTAAATCACATAGGCACAGCATGTACACATTCAAAAAAATTTGAGTGTTCTGGTGTGTCTTTATCATTCTTATGTGTTGATTGCATCCTGTTGTCTTATTTGGTAAATGTTGGATCCTTCCTCTGTCCTTATTTTCACTTTAAGTAAAGAACTGGTTTGATACAAATTCTATTTTATCAGTAACTTTGTTGTCACTGCCATTAAGAGTTAGTATGGAATGTAAGTTGCAAGAAATTCATTCCTTTGTGTGTAACTGATAATGTGAGTTTCTTGTGGATGTGATATTAATTTCCAGAACTATGAGTTGTTTGTCTTAATTGAGTGTGAAATAACCTGGATTGACTATTACAATAGGTATGAGAAAGTACATGTACGGTATCTCATTGTCCGCTTAGCTGTAGTTAAACATATGTTTCTACTGTGGATTATAAGTTTATACCATGCAAGACATTCAAAGCACTGTGTAGTGACTGATTAAAATATTTCAGAAACAGAATGGATATTGAAAAAGGTGGATATCAAAATATCAGAATATCAAAGTAATGTCTAATGGAACCAAAGCTACATTAACCAAATACAGGGCGTTCGCCGGGAAACGCAACCCACTGTTAGCGCTACAAGGAAGAAACTGCTCCCGGCGAGCGAGCGATCAGCTTCCGGCATTGTTCGACCGTCGGCCGCGGACTATTTCACAATAATTACGCTTCATAAACTTGTATGTGCTAAGCATTTAAATGTGTCGTAATTCATTAGCTTACCTTATAAAAGATGCTGGAAGTGTTGACCCTCTTGTGTAATGCACATTTCACATCTTCTGAACATATTTCGAGACACACGCTGGATTTCACCTTTGTCAATGGACATTATTACTTGATAGATTTTTTCCTCAAGTTCTTCCAATGTGTGAGGATTTCCTTCGTACACCTTACCCTTAAGTTTACCCCAAAGGTAGAAGTCACAAGGGTTTAAATCCGGTGATCTGGCGGGCCACAACCCACGGCTGATTACACGATCATAAAACACTTCGTCAAGTGCAGCAAGCGAATTTCTAGCGGTGTGAGCTGTCGCCCCATCCTGTTGAAAATAGCCGTACAATTTTTCTTCTTCAGTAAGTTTCTCGAAAAACGGTTTCACAATATTTTCGATATATCTTGCGGAAGTAAGAGTTTCACGGAAGAAAATTGGACCTATGATTCTCGAAGCACTAATCGCACACCAAACACCCACTTTTAAGTCATGCAATGGCAGTTGGAGTAGAGTATTTGGTTTTTCTGAACTCCAGTGTCGACTGTTTTGAGCGTTAACATAACCACTCAGATGAAACCAGGCCTCATCAGAGAAAAACGTCAGTTGCGGATCAACAGTGCCATCGTGGACACCCTGCAGGTACCAGTTGCAAAATCTAATCCTAGGCCCCTGGTCTATTTCTGTAATTTTATGCAGCACAATTGTTTTGTACGGCTTTAAGTGAACTAGCTTTGTTACTTTCCAAGCTGACGTCTTAGATACGCCTGCCTGCTGCCCTAACTGACTTAATGATTTTTTGGGTGACTGTTCTAGTCGAAAAGCGATATCGTCAATTTTCTCCTCTGTGAGAATACGGTTGACCGACAGTCTCTTTTTGTTAAAAAATGAACCCGTTTCTCTTACTTTTTTAACCAGACGCAGAATTGTTGATTTAGCTGGCAGTAAAGCGCCAGGATATTCGCGACGAAATTTACTGCGACACTTTTTAAACGACTTCTTCTTCACATATGTATCGTAGAGAAATATTCTTTGTTGCAAACTGTAACGTACCATAATTTTACTCACACTCAAACACGGTACAGATTAGTAAGAGTATGAAGCCCTAAACCAGCCAAACCGCAAAGAAACGTTTATTCACAACACTGATTAATAAGAGACTGAAGTCACAAACTAGCTACAATGCAAAGAAACCGTTCTTAACCATGTAAGGGTCACTGTGCCACTGCACTGTTGGGGCAGCGGAGGTGTTAAACAGTGCGGTGATTCACGGTGCCGGGTGGCGGGAACCGCTGGCCCCGCTGACCGAGCAAGTTGCCGACGGCAACAGACTGGGAGGGTTGCGTTTCCCGGCGAATGCCCTGTACAATTAATTGAATGTATTTTGTGTTGTTATCGGTGTATTTCAGAAAAAGTAATAACACTATAAATAATATTCTTCTGTTCTGCACATAGTGGTTGACTGTTGAGAAAAATATGTCAAATTTTAGTATTCGATTTAATGCATAAAATTTGTGTTGAAAAATATTTGTCACCAAGAAATAAATTATTCAATACAGATACTTTTCTATATCTCGAGCATGGCAGCATCAACAACAATGGTATTTCTTCAATTGTAAAATTAGTCACAGCCAACCTGTTGCAAGATTCATTGAATTTATTGTTTACTGGTTTCGACTCACCTTAAGGGAGTCTTCTTCAGAACTTGTTAAAAAGTATTACATAAATCTAAATAAACTCTTCTCAATAAAATAGTACATGTTTAATGTGTGACTTTAGTACAAAATGTAATATTTTATTGAGAAGAGTTTATTTAGATTTATGTAATACTTTTTAACAAGTTCTGAAGAAGACTCCCTTAAGACGAGTCGAAACTGGTAAACAATAAATTCAATGAATATTGCAACAGGTTGGTTGTGATTCATTTTACTTTTCTATATGTTGAATTGTACAAGTATTTTAAATTTGCCTCAGGCATTTGCGTTTAGAACAAAAGCAAAATGCTATACAATCAATTACTAAATCATTTTCAAAGCATCTGAATTCTCAACTGAATGTGTGATAATTTAAACCAAGAATACTCACTTGGGATACTGTTATCCTCTCCATCTCTTGTTAGTGTTGCTGAGTAGCAGGTTGTCAAACCAAAATATAGTACTGACAAAAAAATTGCTGAACTCCAAGACATCTTGTTCACCCGGCCTGCAAACACTGCTGTAAGTAAAATAATATGTTGACAGGGTCTATATATACAATTTATAAATAATCTCATTTAATAAAAAGGTTTATGAATGTGTTTAAGAGATTTGAAAGATTACTTAAGAGGATATGGCACCTGGACGGACACTAATCAGCTTAAAAAGTAATCTTCTAGTCACAGAATACCAAATGGCTATTAACATAACAGGTTTGTATCAGTCTCCAATGCCTACTATAAATATATCTCATTGATCTAGAACTGTATGCTCAAACACTAAACAATTAGAAAAATAATAAAAGGTGAAATTAGGTGATCAGATATTGCACTTTAAGAATTTAAAGTAATTTTTTTTAAATACAAAAGTTTGTGATATACTTTACTGCACTTAAATTAAAATTATTTTTAAAAAGATTGAAACCATAGTGATGGAACCTATTACTGTGAAAACTAAATGTTATGACTGTCTTTATATAACAAGCTATCTCAGGAAACCTGTGTTCATTATTTTTTATATTAAACTTTCAGGTAACTTTCTTCAGCAGATTAAAAAGCTGATCCATGCTGCTTGTCCATTAATTTAATTTCACCCTTGTTCCTTAAATCAAGTGTCAGTTTGTAGTCATGGTCATCTTTTCCCTTCCTTGCATTACTCTTAATCCTTACACCAATATCTTTATACACCTCATCACCAATATATGCCTTGTACACTCCCATGGCCATCTTCACTCTCCTTCTGTCTTCCAATGAATCCCAGCTGTTTTATGGAATCGGTTACTGAATGTGTTCTGTGGTAATTTCCAAATACAAATCTAGCTACCCTTCTTTGCAGTTCCTGTATTTGATATCCAAAATGTGGGTCCCATATTGCACCACCATATTCAAGAAATAGTTTGATCAAAGTTTTGTCATTTTTGTATGCTGCTGTAGTCATCATCTATGAAAAGTGGTGGACGTCCACACCTCATCACAGAATGTGGTGGTCGGAAGGTTGCCCGCTCTGTAAAGCAGCATAGAGACAGAAGAGTTTAATGCTGATGCACCTACAAGTGTTTCAGAGCGCTCTGTTCAGCGCATATTGTTGATCATGGGGCTTCGTAGCAGACTGCCCCTGAGAGTTCCCGTGTTACCCAACGACATCGTCCGTTACGATTGCAGGGGCATAAGACCAGCGAGATTAGATCGTGAATCTATGGAAATGTATCTCCTGATCGAGTGAATCATGATTATTGTTACACCAGGCGAACAGCTGATCGAAACATGCAACACTCCACCGATGCGGTCCGGTGGGGGCATATTACGCCATTGGGGAACATTCACCTGGGTTTCTAGGGGACCTGTGTTAGTGACTGGAGTCACCATGACAGGTGTGGATTACATAAAATTACTGTGGACCATCTGGCATCTACATCCCTTAATGCTGCATGACATCCATGATGGCGAAGACCATCTTCCAGCAGGATAGTTGTCCATGTAACAGGGCCAGAATCGAGCTTCAATTGTTTCAGGTGCGTGATAGTGAACTCACGTTGATGTCTTGGTCCCTAAATTTGCCTGAGGTCACCAGCTCCGCGCTCAAAACGTCTGGTCCATATTTTAAGGAACTACATGTGTAAACATCAGGAGCCAGATATCTCCAGAAGCCTACCAAGGGCTTAGGATCCATGTTGTGCCGAATCGCTGCTGTATTGCATTCCAAAAGTGGACCAACAAGCTACTGAGTAGTTAGTCCTAATATTTAGGCTCATCAGTAGTGTTTGGATCTTTATGACAAGTCATATTTTTTCCCTTCCATTCTCTTTGAGCTGTAACGCTAAATTAAACACTGATTAAATGTTTCTGATTTTATTTAAATCTATTTTATATGGCATATAAATGCATATTCAGGCCATTTTCCTAGATTTAGTCATATTTTCATATTTTGAGGCAAAATTGTAATTTTTTAATAGTTCTGTGAATTTACTAGACGTGGATCAAGAATTAAAGCTATACATTATTGTCACTCTCTAAATGTTAATGTTCCGCCCGCCTTTTAGTCTCGACAATGGAGCAGCAACAGCATGCCTGTGTCGATCCGCTTCAATCAATGTCTTATTGTCGCCAATACTTTTGAAAATAATCCTGTCATTGTTAAATCTGCAGTGAATCAGTGAGTAGGCCTACCGCCATGCCGAAAACAAAATTTTCTTAAAATTCCCCAATGGTGCAGTGAGTGCACGGAAACAAATTATGCTGTCTACATGAAAACGACAATTCTAGATCAAATAAATTATGTATATTAGGGCATTTGCATGAAATTCAAATATGAGTGTAGTATTTTTACTTGGAAGCTTTATTACTGTAGAATTACCGCTATAATGTGTTTTTCCTATTTATTCGCTTTTTATTTATTGATTTTAAGTGTTAAAAATAAGAGGCAAATGTAACTTCGTGAAACGCAACGTTTTTTTGTTGAATCGAATAATGACGTCGAAGTACACGTTCATCTTTTTAATGAAGGTGTAGTTACTGGACGTTTTTATAATTTTGTCTGTGTTTAAGTTTTATGGTAATTTATCAGCATAACTGGTGAAATATTGCATTCTTGCGAGAATACTGATACAATAAATAGTCAATAGAAGCGGTTTTGTAAAATAATCTCCCAAAAAAAAACCGATGTTTTCATGCATGGGCGCCGGGAGGGACTGTACTTGCACTCCCCGCTATAAAAGAAAATACTCAGAAAAAGATTAAGAAACAAAAATTTTATTATCAAATTCACCGTTTTAATAATAACTTAAGGCACCTAGGTTGTTGTCCAAATTTGTTCAACACCTTGTCAATAAATTCAGTATCCTTAGTTAATAATTAATAAGTGTTATATATAATGTATATAAAAAAATACAGATGCACAGCCCTTAAAGTAATACTGCCGGCGCCCATGTTTTCACGATGAAAACGTATTTTGCATCAAATCCAGATTCTACAGTCGCTGACGTCGGATGAGTGAAATCTGCAAGGTAATTAAGTGTTAAATATTTGATTTTTTTTTTTTTCGCTTTTAGAGCATTAGATATACCTAATAATATGAATCAAGGGACACGCCAGAGTAACCGGCAATGAAATATAGGTCTAGTATATTAGCGGAGTTTGTGGTAAATTTTAAATGCACCCCAGACAAGAGTGACAACTGATAGTTCTTGTTACAGGTAAGACCAGAGACAATATAAGACGCAAGGAATTACCATGGAGGAAGGAAATATTCCTCCATGGGAATTACATTGTGCGTTGGTTTATAACAATTTTACCAAGTTAATCAATTGAAAAGAAATGACTTGCCAGAACATACCGTTCCGCCAGTCATTTTTGACGAGCTTTGAAGCTAGTAACATAATAAAGCAGCAGAAAAGCAATTTTTTCCCCAGAAAATCGTTATTCTTTTTATTTTTTTAACGTCTCGTCGACGTCGGAGTCGAAGTCATTACAGGTAGGATGAGACTGGGGACAAGAAACGGGAACGAATTCGCCCATGGCCTTTTGAAGGAAGCATCCCGACGTTCACCTGTAGTTGTTTGGGAGTTGATTCGAAATGAACTCCTCACTGGTATAACGCCGGCTTCTGTTTCCACAACACAATCCGGAGGAACACACGTTAGCACTTTACTGCAAACGCCAGGAAGGTCTACATTCTTACATAATTTTTTCACGTTTCGTTAATAAGTTTGTGATTTTCGTTTTTTTCCACAATTGAAATAGGAAATTATTTTTTACTTTAATTCATTTTCTATACTTCTATGGCGTCAAGAAGTATTTTAAATGTAATACATAACATCGAGAAGATCGATTTTTTCATTTTTCTACGATCGATATGTTTTATTCCTGGAAATGGTTGGGTTTTGGTTGAAAAATAAACTAACGTACGTGACGAAAACAGATTCGCCTCCTAACCAAATTTCAATGACTATTGGTGAGGCATATTTGGAAGTCATTGGCCGAAATTGCAGTGGTTGTATCTGTTAGAAGTAATGAGATTTGTTTTAAAGTTGAAATAAAATAAAAAATTCATGCTCAGAAATTTCTGCAGGTAAAACATAAATAGAAAAATCTGATACTGCGGGGATTTAAAGTCGGTTTGAAAAATTAGGGAGCGGACATCTTACTGCCTACACCACACTGACTCTAAAATGTAATTAAAAGATATTTTGATTTTCATTAGTTCGGGTAGACAAATACTGTTCAAAATATATTCAGGAGATTGAAATACGTTTCTAAAATGTCTGATGGTCTCCTTTGATGGCTTTAAAGGGTTCGTAATTGCTTTCGATTAAGCTTTATTAAGAAATGATTTGAAAAATGTACCTTTTAAACGTTTGTAAACTAAGTTATGATTAGAACTAGAATAGGTAGGTAACGAATTGTTATGTATTATAACAAATTTAACATAACATTAAAGATTATATACTTAAATTAAAATGATCTTCACGACAATATACACAACTTTACCTCTTCTCATAGCTATACACCACTTTTTTCTTACGTTCGCATCTCGCGGGACATAAAGATACACTTTATCCCGTGCATTTTCTATCGCATTTTTGCACTTGGGTACAATACAATATTTATAAAATGGTTTTCGACCTCCTTCCATATCGAAATTAGTTATTAAACATAAAACTTTTGTGATATAACACTCCACACTATACAATATTCCAATATAGTCGTGTAAAATGACATCATAGTGCAGCTGGCCAAACTGGTGGCGTTTAAATCGTCGGAAGTGGAATGCAATTGCGATTTTTTTTTAAAATGTTGAATTTTAATATTTTCGTCAATATTATATTTTTTGCGGTTATATAAGTGTAAATAATTTATTTAAAATATAAAAATCATACACTATTGAGTATGATTTGGTCTATCATAAATTTAAATGTCTGGTCATATTTTATTATTTTTGGGTCATATTGGCATTCATATTTCTCTCTCTCTCTTTCTATCCTAATTATCAGTTTATGTCAAAAGCGAAGATTTATGTAAGAACAGTATCTGCTTGTTAGGGTATGATAGCGATATGATTTTAATTAGACTTTCACTGAATGCTCCTTTTTTTGTCGTTTGTGTTCTGTAGCCAGGTTAGGTAACACATCAGTTTCTAATAACGAAGGGTGATTACACTATAAATTATTAACAAATAAAAGACGTTCAAGTCTGGAATTAACAACACTGTTCACAGGCTGATTTATTTCTCACACACCGATTGGCCCCAACCAAAATACATATGTATAGAGACTTAGTATCCGATGCAGATTCATAAGTGGAAACCAGAAAGTGCGAAGACGCTTAAATATATTGATACTGGAAATTTATACTTGATCAGTCCAATAGAGTACTCATTAATTACCACGAAAACAAGGTGTTCGCGATTCTTTACAGACGAATATACACTCCTCAGTGGCGTAGCTAGGTCAACAAGGGCCCCGGTGCAAAAAATTTATTTTGGGCCCTCAGGCCAGATGGGCGACCTTTTTTTTTTTGCTTTGTGTTGCCGGTAAGGGCCCCCTGAGCTGACGATTGGGCCCTTGAATTGTGCTTAGGAACCTCCTGAGCAGTGGTTGGGGGCCCCCTGAGCAGTGAGAGGGCCCTTAGTGAGCCCCTAGAGCTAAAAAAAAAAAAAAGGTCGCCAGTTTTCCTCGTAGGCCTGTGAACTGCGCTTGGGGCCCCCTGAGCGTAGGGGCCCCGGTACACTGCACCGCCTAACCCCCTGACACTCCTTAGTTAGGCCTAACGAAATCACTTACCAAATTTTAAAAATTGCGATGTCAGGAGTGGACTTAGATACTTTTTGAGGGGGGGGGGGGAGGGGTGCCTTTAGCCCACTAGTCCCCCTCCCACCTGGATCCGCCTCTGTACATACGGTAACTGGTTAAACTTGTACGCGCGGTAATCTCCACTGGATGGAGTCAAGCCGCTCCCGTCAGGTTGGCAGCAATGTGACCAGCGAGTCTAACCTATAAGCTAGATGCATGGAGGAAGCATGGAGGAAGGGAGGAAGGAAATATTTCCTTCCTCCATGGCTAGATGTGGGCAAAGTAACTCACTAAAAAGAGCGGTCTTCATTTCATCGAAGAAGGAATGTATGGAGACGAAATAACGCCAAATTGGTGTAACCTCATAAAAAAAATCTCGTCTCCTACTGCGCGGCCATAGGAGTCCCAAAACATTGTATTGTCTCTGGTTTGCACTGTGTATGCTGGTGAGAATATTTCATTTTCTATTATTCTAAAGTTTTCTATAATTCCAAGTTGTGTTGCGTATGGTTGCACAAACAGACAAGATAGGAAAAAACCTGGAATAGCGTTTCATAAGTAAGTCACATTGTAATTATCGTTCATGAAGTATCTGATAGGTAACTGCAATATTAGAGCCATTCGCTATAAATTTATTCATTGCTCTCAATAGGATCATATCGTTCTCAAATTTTTATTGGTGTAGTGTAGACAATTAGCATATGTTACTATTTTGCACCTGATAAGCTAACCTTTTTCTAGACAAGTGTTGAAAATTTAATTTAAGTGGGTCATGTTTACATCGCGACACAGTGAATATGGTATTCTGCAGGCTTTACTCAAGTTTCAGTTTACACTGAAAGTGTACGATGAAATTAATTGTACTGAAGGTATATGTTGAAATTAGTTGTGATAATTTATGCTACATGAACTTTGAATCCTGATATTGTCAATGTTGTTGTAGCTAGGACTTTAGCTTTAATTGAATTTTGTGTGTCGAGGTGGGCAGCACTATTATGGCGATGGTGATGCTATTTGATGATTGATTCTCATGTAAATTGACGAAACTAATAAAAAATAAAGAGTAAATTTTTTTTATATCTCCCTTAGTTCTCTAGATATCAACTATCAAAAATTAGTTACAGGTATAGTTCGTTGTGCCTTTGGTGACATTTTTATTCTGATCCAGGCCGCGTTTTAACCTAACCACAAGGATTAGTAAAAAAAATTAAACACACAATCTGCAAGTGCAGCAAAATTATCCTTTGGTCCAGTACTCCAGTCGGCATCATAACCTAACAAACTCAATTTGGAAACATTATATCTCGCGAACTAAGCGAAATATCGAACAATTTTATTCTTTATTTTCGATTTGTATCGTCGTGATACATAAGAATTTATCATCAAATTTGACTTTGGGGAAATTTTTCTTCTGAATTTCAACCCAAAACACTTACCTTTTGAGACAGTATATCTCGAGAACTAAGCACGATATCAAAAACTTTTATTCTTCATTTTTGATGTGTCTCGTCGAGTTACATAATAATCCATCATCAAATTGCGGTGCGACGGTTGTATTATGATTTCCTTGAGGTTTTTGAGCCATTTCCCGTGTTTCTCCGGCAGAGCAATATGGCGGCCTCCCCACCCCACTTCTCTCCACCCTATTTCACTCCAGTGTGTGGTGAAGGTCCCTTGCGTCGTCTCCATATATTCCTTCCTCCATGCTTCATTTGATCACTCTACGAAAAGAACTAGTTCTTTTCAACGGTTCACCAGTTCACTAGCTCAGTTTAAACAAAAAGAGCAGTTATATCCATTTTTAGTGTAGTATCTGTTCGTTTTATTTACTTTTAAATTGATTACTTAGGCTAATCTCACATCGGTTATTTTCATTTATTTTTTATTTATTCTGAAACATTTTTGTTTCTTAAATACTACCGGATTACTTTCACGCATAAAAGGCCATATCGAAGTGTCACTGAAATATTGTTCGGCTTGCTGGGAATATTTGATATTTGAGCATAGTTAGTTTTACATTAATTTATTTACAAACACAAAGTGCAATCAATTTTAAAGAACTTTTTGCTTTAAATGAAATTAAGGTTACTGTTCACAAGTAAAATTTTACTTATTTCGCCATTCAGCAGCTTACTTCTTTTTTCAGTGCAAATTTATCCAAATTTTGAAAATAATTTTTCACAAGGCACGCTTGTAGCCGGAATACACAAACAGAAGCAGAAAGAGAAGGGGAGCGGGACGTCAGATTCGAAAGAAATAGTTCTTCAATGGCACTGCTCCGCGCTGCGATGAG
Organism: Vandiemenella viatica; assembly: GCA_031002005.1. Classification (NCBI taxonomy): domain Eukaryota; kingdom Metazoa; phylum Arthropoda; class Insecta; order Orthoptera; family Morabidae; genus Vandiemenella; species Vandiemenella viatica. The sequence goes on from JARYHS010009186.1 coordinate 257,650,323, forward strand.
CGCTGGAATCGGAGAACGTCGCGAACGAACTAGCTCTTTCGGTGCTGAGCGATGGAAACAGAGAACGTCGCGAACGACCTGGCTCTTTTCGTGCCACCGAGCGTGGTGGTGTAACGGTTAGCGTTCTGGCCTCGCATTCGGGAGGACGGGGGTTCGATTACCCGTCCGTGCATCCATATTTAGGTTTTCCATGGTTTCCAAAATCACCCCAGGCAAATGCTGGGATGCTTCCTTCAAAAGGCCACGTCCGAATTCCTTCCCATTCCTTGCCCCCCCATCCTTTCCCGTCTCTAAAGACCTCGTTGTTAAGAGACGTTAAGCAGTTAAAAAAAAAAAAAAAATCTTGCTGAGCTATGGAAACAGAGAACATTGCGAACGAACTAGCTCTACTATGAACCACTACTGACCATGGAGGAATATTCCTTCCTCCATGCAACTGACCTCCCAACACTTTCATTGTATTCCTGGGCGCAGTTATTTGTGTCATCTTAATCATTTTCTGAGCTTTATTTTGTGTGTAACATTCCAGCACCTGTATCTCTAAAGCGAAAGTTTATATAAATGTTTTACTCAATATTGGTCATAATACCACCTCCTTCAATATTTACCAGAGATTCAATGCGGAATTTCGTTCGATTACTCGTCGTAATTCCTGGGTTATCCTGTCCCAATGAATGAAGTTTTAAGCCGACTCAGAAGTTCCGTGAGAACTACAATGTGCAAGACAACGGCGTATCCAGGATCAGAACTAGAGGGGGACAAAATTTTATCTCGGGGGGGGGGGGGGCAACTCATATTGGTTTCGAGGAAGAAGGGTGTGGGACTGAAAAATGAAGATTTCTTTCACGAAATTTCGATGCACGCTCATCAAGAATAATCCAGTCAATCTTTCCTCTCACAAAGTGCTCCTGAGCCAGTGCTTCACTCGCCGAAGCGTACTGAAGGCAACTTGATTTTTTTTCACGGAGGATGCTGCCCCCCCCCCCCCCATGCCCCTCGCTGGATACGCCCATGGTGCAAGATCGACTCAATAAAATCGTAATATTACATGTATGATGAACTCAATCTGAAAAAAATAAATGTTTTATCAGTTCATTTCCAAAATGCAAATTGGGGTACAGTTTTTCAATCGCTGGATAGAAATAAATTTAAATAATAATACTGAATTTCTGTAGTCAATTAAATATATTATTGAATAAATCATGCGATAGTTTTAAAATTTATTTCATAGTTTTTTACCCCTGTGAATTAGTTTTATGATTTTTTAAAATGATTATTACTATTATTATTATATTTCGTTTTAGGTACAGTAACCAAATAACATTTCCATGGGGACCCTCTTTGTTTGCCTATCCACCCGAGCGTATCGCGGTGTGCCAGTCCTAGAAATCAGCAGACTAAAAAAAAAAATTGGAAATAGATCATGACGAAATTACGAAGAAAGTATGGATGGTGGATAATATGGGAACAGAGGGTAGCAGTACCCACCCGGAATTTTACGGTGGGAAGGAATTCGCTTGGAGTGATTTTGTGAAACCATGGAAACCCCAAATCTGGATGGCCCGACAGCGATTCGAACCCGCATCATCCAGAGTGTTACCCCTTATCCACCATGCTCGGTCCGGAATTTGAGATCGACTGAAGGTAGAAAGAACTAGTCTTCACGATTTTCTGGGTGTCCTTTTCGAATAAAGGAAACGCGACTCAAGAGTCTCTCATCATTCTGAATTATATTAATATGCAATTTCCTCATCCGCCAACGCACTTTTCGCTTAGGTTTCTCGGGTAAAATGTTGCAAGATCGACTCAATAGCATCGCAATATTACGTGTATATAATAACCTCACAGATGAAATTGATCTGGAAATATAGTTGAATCAGTTCATTTCCAAAAATGAAAATCGCGGTTTTTGCATTGTGCACTTAATACTGACTAGTAATAAATTTAAATAATAATAATGAATTTTTGCACACAATGAAATATAAATTATATAAGTGCAATAAAAAAGTTAAATTTATTTTGTAATTTTTACCCATGTAAATTTCTCCTATAAATTTGTTTGCATGATTCTCACTATATTATTACATTTTCATCCCCCTTCCCCCCCCCCCCCCTCCCGCGACTCTGACTATCCATCCGGTTTTAACACGATCCACCGGACCTGTTAATACGATCTATCTTAACAAATTATCATTACTGTATTTAATATAGCTCCAAATGTTACTGTTTTAAGTAAGAACCTTTGAACATCCCAGTCAGCCACCAGAACGAGCTACGAAATTCAGTAAATATAGATTAAGGAAAAAATATTGGTAAATCAATGTTGTCGATATCGAAAAGCAGAATAGTCTTAGCGGAAAAAGAAAATATTATGAACATAAAGTAATTCTGGAATTTGGTCAAATTCCTGAAGATCGTAATTTGATTCTATGTTGCCACAGCTCCCACTGTTTGATCGCAAGCCGTTGCTGACATTGCACAGACACGTGCCGCCACGTCAGCGCGCAGATGGTAATGCCATCTGGACACAATGCGATGCATCACATTTTACACGAGAAACCTAAACGAAAAGTGCTTCTGGAAGGCATGTGATGTGAAGCCATTGAGGATATAATAATTTCTTTTTGCAAGCATAGCGACACTAGAGTTTGAGGCCTTAAAAATCATTAGTTGTGCCAAGTATGAAGGAAATACTCTGTTTCTATAGACGATTTCAGTTCTTTAAGATTTATAACTGCTAGATAATCGAATACTAACCTTCAATACAATTTCCAGTGTGAATTTAGTCAAGATGTTTGCTACCTATTTCGTAAAGATTTGAAAGATTGGGTAAAAATTAGTAAATAATACAATTTATATTAAAGTCTTTAAAAGGTGTTAATTTTTCGCTTGTCATTCTTAAGAAAAATAAAATCTGGTTTGAAGGGAGCCAAATTTAGGTCGCGGCGACCTATTGTTTTTTAATTGAGATCTTCTATAGGCGGTCTATAAGATGGGGGTAAATTTATGAATTCTTGTTACTGACATGCTATGAAGTGTTAGGCGTATTATATGCGCATTGGACGCTTTTTGGAACACAGTTTTTATACAATTACTGTTTACGTTTCATTTAAAAAAACCTAAACCCTCTCCTCCTTTCCCCCTCACCTTAATTTCAGTCAGTTTTTAATCCGATTTTGATAGGATAGTACTTAGCACACGTTTCCTTCAAAACAAGGCGGTCTGGTAGCTCAGCGTTAATTTCTAAAGTTTGTCTCTCCGGTCGCGGCTTCAAATCCCTTGGTGAGCAGGAACTTCTAGGAGTTGTATTTAATTATATGAGCTATGCCGAGATCTTCCGTGGTTCTCATTTCAGGAAAGGAATTGTACTTCCTGGCTCTGACCCAATAACTTGGCACATCCTTCGGAAAGATTCGACCAACCTTGGTGATGTGGACTAAATTAGATTTTTAGTTTTTGAAGTGAAATCTTCAGGCGCGTTGCGCGATTTTTGTACGGGTAAAATCTTATTAGTTCGCTTCACCGAGATGCTAATATTAACAGTATATCCGTAGCAATAAGTTTGTCGTTTTGCGTTTAGATGCGTGTGTGGTGGTTAAGGCGGGTGCTTGGAGAATGGAAGATCACCGATTCTAATGCCAGTCTCGGCTGGAATTTTTTATTTTGAAATTAAAACTCCTATAGGCTGCTTAGTCACCCAGACTCCCGAGTAAGCCGCTGAAGAATTACACTGGGATATTCTCGCGACGAGCCTGAACTTGTCGGACACAGGAACACCAGTGTCACACATTTGTCGTTCAGCTGGCTCGTCGCACTTAAATTGTTGTGTTTATGGTAGTGGTCAACGGATTTATCCGTCATGATTTCCTGGCTCGCGTCTCACTGGGAATTCCAAATCATCGCGAGCCAAGTATAGTGCGGTTAGTGTTACTAGTGAGGTAACAATATTGAACTGAAACATGTTTTAAAGTTCTGCACAAAAACTGCATTTATACGTGCAGCAGCTTATATTAATGCTGCAAAAAGGAAACGGATAGTATGACAAAAAAGGTGGTTGCAGGAAGATTATAAACACGATCTTGTACTACTTGAGAAGCATTTTCTTCGATTTCTTCAGTATTATAGAAATGCACAGATACGTTTACATATGCATTCCCTACATATCCTTCATCTTCCTATATTTCTGATACTGTGCATTGGCTCCTGTTGATCTCTCGTAAACAGTAATAGGTTATAATACCGTAAATTAGTTTTATAGATTTCTTCTTCGCCTATTCCACTTGAGTTATCATTTTTTTATATTCCTTGCGAAAAGCAAAGAGTGGACTTTCTTTTTTATTAATGCATTATCAACTTTTATATCATTTTTCCACTAACCTCTATCCATGAACCATATTCTATTTCTTCTTTTTTTTTAAATAAAATTGTTAGCGTACTCTTTTGGTTACACCCTCCACAATGAACTATGTTGCTGATATGTCGCAACGAAATCAGTTACGAATTCTCTGCTCGCCTTATTGAACTTGTCAGACACTCGGCAAGTCTTATCCGCTGCTAGTAAATTGTTAGGCCGGCCACACACAGAACCGGGCGAGGCAGGGCGGGGCAGGGCATTTTGCCCCAGGGCGTCTTGTGCGACGGGAAACGCACGGGCGCCTATGGAGCACCACACACAGGACCGGGCGGGGCAGGGCACGTCGAAAAGACGCCCCGGGGCAAAATGCGAAGCTGAAACAAATTATGCCCCGGGGCAAGTCGCTGCCGGGCAGAACGTTCTGCGCATGCGCTGTCACGGGACCCACTATCTCGCGGTCTGGTTGTGTTGAACACGTGGTTGTGTTGTGTTTCGAATATTCGACTGATTTGTATGTGTGCCATGTATGACTGTAAGATTTAAAATTTTTATGACTATACAGTGTTATTATATGGTTGAATAACTAATGCTGAGGAAAAAGAGGACCAATATACATACGTTTAGGTTATCAAAAGCCGCTCCTCTGGGGGTATGGCTGTTCTCCAGTTGGTATTTTGCTTTTCTATTCTGCTCCGAATACTCTCAAGTACAAAGTCGAATGTCGAAATTGACATGCGACAATAATCAAAAACTTGTCTGGATCGGCTCGAAGCTCAGAAATAAAACTTCCTATATTCCTTTTCAGGTATATAGGGTGTACCCACATCTCTCTGTTGTTAACATTGTGGTCCAAGAGCTGCAGATAGTTCCAAATTAACAAAACGGTCTCCTCATCTTCATCCAGTTCAAAATGATACACTACACACCAGTATGCTCCCACTAAGTTCACTGACAGGTGATTTGCTAAATGTTTGACTTGTCGTGCCCCGCCTCGTTCTGCGTGTGACAGCAGCACGACAGGGCAAGTCAGGCGACTCGTCGCGCCCCGCCCCGCCCTGCCCCGCCCGGTTCTGTGTGTGGCCGGCTTTAAGCGAAATATGTGTGTGTATGGTTACCGTCGTGCATGCTCACCACGATCACATCTGTAATGATTGTTATTGGCTTGTGATGTGGCTCGTCGTTACACAATAACACACACATTTTATTGTTTATATCAAGGGTGGCCAATCCGCGGGGCTGCATGCGGCCCGCCAAGAACATTTTTCCGGTACGCGAGATTAATCACACTTTTACAAAATATGTTTATTTTACAATGGCCAAAATAGTGAATACCAATTTATTAAAAAATATTTTTTTAAAATCAATATATTTACTTTATTGTTATACATTTCTTTAGGATGTGTGTTTAGTATCGTTATTATTATACTGTATAATGCTAAAATGTGCCGCACTGGTCAGAGGCATGGGGTTGCTAACTTTACTTTAATACAATCATAAAATATTATACTTTATTTTTGGCCGGTATACGTTATCCTAACCTTTAAGTATGCGGAAATAATTTATTTTTGCTAAACTATACAACTCAATTAATTTCAAAACGACATGTTAGTGCTTATGATGGAACGAAATAAACGCAAAATGGTGGGAAGGAATAAAACAGAGCGTTCTTAAATTTAAAACTGAGTTTTAATTTACTCATAATAAAAAATTTAGAATTTGACCCCAGCTGTATCACTTTGAAATGAAACAAAAAATTAATAGCTAGTCTCGTAAGCCCGAAAATATCATCATCATATATATTATTTCTATAAGGTTTTTTTTTTTTTGTCACAAGCCATTATCACCCTTCATACTTTACCGAAATCAATGAATGAGGTGTCATATTAAAGCTTATGCTCGCCACTTTGGTCACATAATATTTTAAGAAAGGATTTTTTCGCAATTCGACCCTTAAAGGGCAAAAATGTCAATATTTCTGAAATGCTGTTTTTTGTGTTATGAGTCATTTATCTCCCTGGGTAACTATCTGTATTCGTTTAATCCAGTATCATTTTAAAGATTAAGATCTCCGCTTTGGTGGCATCATATATTAAGAAAGGAATTTTTCGTAATCTCAGCCTTAAAGGGAAAAAGTATTAATCTTTTTGCAAGACGTTTTTGTGTCACGAGCCATTTATCTCCCTTCCTATCTAACCGATATAGATAAATGAGGTATCATATTAAAAGATTAATGTCTCCACCGTGGTAACATCATATTTTAAGAAAGGAATTTTTTGGAATCCCACCCTTGAAGGGCAAAATTTCAATATTTCTAAAATGCTGTTTTTTATATTTCAAGTCATTTATCTCCCTGGATGTCTAACCGAAATCGATAAGTGACATATCATTTTAGAGATTAAGGTCTCCATTTAGGTAAAATCATAAATTAAGAAAGAATTTTTTTGGAATTTGATGCTTAAAGTGGTCACGTATATCAAACAGTTCAGAGCCAAGTCCTCAGATTGGAGCAGCAGTATCACTGAGATGTCAGTAAACTGTTTTTTTATACAATAAGAAGCCTTTCAGACATTTTTTCTGTTACAGAAACATTTTTGATTTGCTATACAATTGCAGTGTAAATGTGTGAATATTTTATTCGCACAGCAGCACATATCACAGAGATGTTGATATGCTCTGTGCATTTTGTTCAGGTTGGATTTTTTCTGTTAGGGTCAGTGACATTTTGTCGTACATACAGTGTGTTTTAAATTTTCGTAATATGTTTTGATGCGTGCCTATTACACTAAACAAATAAATATTTGCTACAAACTGTGGTTCTACTTTTCGTTATATTACAAGCATTCAACCGCATTATTCATTGTATTTTATTAGCGAAATTTTTAACACAGATCGTCGAGTATATATCTAAGGCGATGGATAACTACATTTTAAAATACTTTTTCCTAACACATACTTTTTATTTTCATCTTCAAAAGACAAAAATACTTTACTTTTTTTCTAAAATGGTTGGCAATCCTATATGAGGTGCCCCATAAAAATTTGTGGGTCTTGTACACTTTCAGCAACTCTGTGACTACTTCTTTTTCTTGATTAATGGATGCATCCATCTCAGGGGCAGAGTAGTGGGGGCCCAACTTACCCCCATCCTTTTGCCCTAAATTGGATGGAATTTCCACCCGACCTTCCTGCCTGGCCTCGCCGCAAAAACGTGACCAGGAGCTCAGTTTAAACGACCCGTTTTCAGGGCCGAAGGGGCGTGGCCACGATTTAGGGAGACCAAGTCGGGTCGTCTAAAGGGGCTTTTAATGAGAAAATTCTCCGCTTCTTGTTTCCAAAACATCAGACAATGGTCCAAAAAAACAGCTACTGTAAAAAAAAAAAAAAAAAAAAAAAAAAAACTACTTGTAACAAAATGGAAACAATCTTAAATGAAGTTGTAATAAATTTACATGATTTTGTTATTGCTTTGAGCAAACTGCAAAGCAATACCAAAATCCTTACAAGATTTAATAATTGCTTTGAACAACCTGGTTTAAATATAGGAGCTGGCACAAAATAATATATGTCCTGTAGCCTATATTAAAATGTTCATTATCCGAGTCAATTTAGTAAACTTATAATAACAAACAAACTTATTCAGAACAATTTTGTATAATACAGAACAAAACATCACACATATACCAAAGAATCTCATTTATACCTTGTTCTCTTAGTCGGGTGTTGAGCTGCGTGTCGCCTGAATCCTCCAGGCTTAGAAAATGCGCGAAGACTTTGGGCGAAACGTTACCGCAATTAAACACCAACAATACTCAGTTCAACGGCCGACTTAAGAAACATGGTACTAAGTTCACCTGATAAAACAATTAACTCATTTAATTCCAGAAACCAACCATTTCTTTTATTTTGGACAAACTTAATTGTTTAAACTTTAAACGGATGGTAATCAAAGATAATCTAAGTCACAATAATATAATACTTGATATTGATAAAGAACACTTTTCATCAGTCCATATTGTCAAAGTAACTTGACTCAGCATTTTGTAATGTGGAGCAGTAAATTAAGAAATTTTTGAAATCGTTAATCTCCAATATCATCTAACATTGATCAGTTTTGCAAATCATAAAAAAATGTAACATTATATATTTTTCATATTTTGTCACCATTTGAAGAAAACATAATAATTTTGTCGAAAATGTTTTGCATTATATATTAACGCATTAAAAGCCCGTCACAGTTAATGCCATCAGTGAAACCACTGAAATCATAATATTGTTACAAGAATTCAAGAACCTGATATTCCGCAGTGGGTATAAAAGACTGAGAAAGCTGTTCTGAAGAACATTAAGCAGTTACTTTCTACAGGAATTGGACCTAATAAGCCTGATTTCTTTGTAAATTTCTTGTACTGAAACTTAACAGATTTCCAAATAAGCCTCTCTGTCTATTAAATGTTCCATTAAACTTGTATTATTGATATTTTTGGAATAGTTTACACTTAGTAAACTTTTAATCATTTTTCTGAAATTACATCCACAATAGACTTTTTTTTAGGCTCCATTTGATAGCCGAAAAAATATTTACTTCCTGCAGTGGCATTAGGAACCTCAGATAATCCATTGCATTCTCCAAAGAGCTCAGTCTCTCCTCTCCTCCTCCTCTGGAATGTCTGCCTTTCTTGCCTCTTTCATGATCGTATCAAGTCAGCTGAATACTGGTCTTCCGGGTGGTCTCCGTCTTTCAAAGCTTCCTTCCACACTGGCGGAAATTAAAACTGCAACACACAGACAGGAATGGTGGAATTTTAGGAAACTGGATAAATAAGTATTCAGATGTCTTCTTGGAGTATGTCTCTCTACAGCTGTATGCATTGTGCAGTCAGTTGTTGCACAGATTGCGCTGGGTGACAATGTGATCTAACCAGTCTACTCCTGGCATCCCAAACATGTTATATTGGGGATAAATTTGAGGACCATGCTGTCCAAATTGTAATCGTAACCCCTTGCAAGGCTAGTTTTGTGATGGCCACAGTATGACGACGGATTATGCTATTGGAAGATGCGATGACGTGAAGGGTATCACAATAGGGTCCATAACCTCGTCCACATAGTGGTGGGATGTCATTGTGCCTTCAACAACATTAAACTCAGTCCTGCTTTCGAAACTGACAGCCACCAAATCATGTGACCTGTGTGGCATTCTGAAATCACAGCAGGGTAAGCCGTTTTGTACATTACGCCTGTGTACATGTTGTCGATTATCACTTTGCCACAGACAGAATCGAGACTCGTCTGTAAACACAAATATACGTAATTTATATGTCCATTTGCGTTTTGTATTATATCAGGTTAGAAGATGCTGGCAAGGAAATCAGGTTAATGGAACCCACAGCTTCGAACTATTGGTTTGCAATCGTCTGGGGCTCTCTCTGTAATTACTGCTTAAATCCAGTGGCGTAGCTAGGTCAACAAGGGCCCCGGTGCAAAAAATTTATTTTGGGCCCACAGGCCAGATGGGCGACCTTTTTCTTTTGCTTTGTGTTGCTGGTAGGGGCCCCCAGAGCTGAGGATGAGGGCCCTTGAATTGTGCTTAGGGGCCCCTGAGCAATGGTTGGGGGCCCCACTCAGCAGTGTGGGCCCTTAGTGAGAGGCTTCCTGGGGCCCCGTTTGACGACTGTAGAGCTAAAAACAAAATGAAGGCTTGTGGGCCCTCTCAACCGCGCTTGGGGGCCCCCTGAGCGTAGGGGCCCCGGTGCACTGCACCGCCTAGCCCCATAGTAGCTACGCCCCTGCTTAAATCTGGCCTGCAGTAACCCATCCGCCAGCAACAGCCACCCAACAATTTGGCGGTCTTCACGTGCTGTTGTCCTGCATGGATCTATGCCTGCTCAACTACTAGCGCCTTCCTCCATCCACTGTGTATCAAGTCTGTATACTGACATTGCACTGCAGCCAATCCTCCTACCTCTCTCACACTTAGACATTTGAGTGTAGAATGTCATCGCTCTTCGCTTTGGCATACTTGGTCAACAAGAACTTGTGGAGAAAAATGTGTCAAGTTACACAACACTGTTCACCATTTATAAGCTAAAAACCATAGCTATTTTGCAAAATAAGTAGCCCCGTAATTCTCATGTTACTACATGTAAAAGTTTCAATCTTTTACTCTTCATACTTGGGACCCAATTTCATTTCTTTATCACAACTCCGTCTGAGTGTTGCACTTTTAATCTCCGCCAGTGTATCACATCTTTCATGAGATCTTCGTCCTTTCTCATTAATATCATCTTATACCTTATCTTTTACTATTGTTACTATGACAGGAAGCTGGTATAAATGAAAGTCAATCTAAAATATGCTACATTAAAATCTCGAAGTACAAATACCTAAAGAAGCAAATCCCCTTATATAAAACGCTAACGTGTGGTCTGCATGCGTCGTCTATAGTTGCTACTGCTATTGGTTAGAGAACGGCCAATCATCAACCACCATATTCGTACCATCATCTTGCTTTTCGTTTATTTACAGCTAGACGCAGACATTCATATAAGAAGAAGGAGATTCAATATTTACGCTATTTTATCTGTATCAGTTAGACGCAGAAATTCATGTAAGGAGAAGGGGATTCAATATTGACACTATTTTATCTGTATCAGTTATCAAAACTAGGTTAAACCATAACCTAAGAACTTTTTGGCAGACGATAAGACTCAATGAAGTTTATTAAAAACTAAGAGAAACGTACGTAATCGCGCAATGTATCAGTCAAATAAATAACAGTTATCCGTTTTCGAAATTATAAAAAATGCATTTATTTAAATAAAATATAACCAAATATTCTGATAATCTAACCAGAATAAGGTACTCATATCACGAAAGATATAACTAAAAATGATTTCAAGTTATAATTCGCAATTCAACAAAGTAATATTCTTGCAGCCAAATAGCGGCGAGCAGAGATAGAAAATTAATGCGAGGCAATCATACATTACTAAGCTCTGTTACTAAGTTACAGTTGGTACGTTCGTTTAAATTTACATGTTGCTTTTTGTTTATTTATGACAACTAGATGCAAAAATTAATGCAAGGAGAAGAGTATTCCATGTTTGCGTTATTTTATCTTTACCAGTTATAAGAACGAGGTTAAAACATAACCTAAGAATGTTTTTGGCAGATGATAAACAATGAAGTTAATTAAAAACTCGAAAAAAGTTTACACCATATTTACAAATCATGAAATGTATCACCGAGATAAATGACCGTTATCCGTTTTTGATATTATACTTTCCGTCATTAAAGTAAAATGTATTTATTTAAATAAATCATAGTCAAATACTCCGATAATCTAACCACAGTATGGTACTCATAGCACGATGATTTCATTAAAAAATGGTCGATATTCGCTTTTTCATGCAATCTTTTCCAGAATAAATTCAGACTAACACCATGGGTGCTGCCTGTCGTTATTCATATGAGGGTAATAAAAGCTATGATTTTCGAATGCAACGTTAATGTAGATTGGGGCTAAGTTGACCAGAATCGCAACTGACACATTTTGTTACAGCATAATTAGCTATGAAATGAGTTTTACAAACCATTTAAACTGTTTTCATAAGTGCCATGTTACTGGAAGTATTATTTACTACGGGGGAAAGAAGTTTCATATTTATCGTGCTGAATTGTGCCTGGACCAGGAATAAAACTGATATTACATTGACAGCAAAAGTTTTTGTTGGATTCCTAATTTGTTTTCAATTTTATTGGTTCTATACTTCCATCGTCAATAATTCAGTAGAAGTTACTACTGTATCGCTATGTGAACTGCAAATGAAATATATAGAACATTACAAAATCTAGGCCATTAGCATTATGTAATAACAATTCCATATAATTAACCAACTAAAAAAAATGAACTGCCAGGATATTGCATTCAAACCGTCATTTTTGACGGGCTGGAAGCTAGTCCCCTTATATAAAACGCTAACGTGTGGTCTGCGTGCGTCGTCTATAGCTGCTTCTCCTATGGCTAACGAACGGCCAATCATCAACCACCATATTACGTTCGTATCACCATCTTGCTTTTCGTTTATTTACAGCTAGACGCTGAAATTCATATAAGGAAAAGTAGATTCAATATTTGCACTATTTTATCCATATCAGTTAGACACAGAAATTGAGAAGGGGATTCAATATTTACGCTACTTTATCTGCATCAGTTATGAGCATAACCTAAGAATTTTTTTGGCAGAAGGTGAGAAGCAATGAAGTTTATTAAAAACTAAGAGAAATGTACATAATGCGAAATGTATTTGTCACATAAATAACGGTTACCCGTTTACGAAATTATAGTCTCCGTAATCTAAAGTGAAATGCATTTTTTTATTTTAAAATCCTAACAAAATACTCTGATAATCTAACGAGAATAACGTATTCGTATAACTAAAGATATCATTAAGGATGACTTATTCGTTTCTCCTTATAAGCTTTTCCATAATAAATTCCTACTACCATTATATATGATACCCTTAGTTTTTGATACATGTGTTAGCTCATTAAATGGGATTTAAGATAACTTTATCAGATTTAAATCATCAAGGATATGACACTCGCAATTCAACAACGATATTATTGCCGCAAAATAGCAGTGAGCAGTGATATAATAAATACTGAGAGTAGGGGAAAAAAATTAATACCAGGCAATTATATGTCACAAAGTTACAATTATTACGTTCGATTAAATTTACGTATTGCTTTTTATTTATCTACGAGAACCAGATGCAGAAATTAATGTAAGGAGAAGGGTTTTCATTTACGCTATTTTACCTGCCTCAGTTGTAAGCACCAGTTTAAACCGTAAACTAAGAATTTTTTGGCACACGATAAGAAACAATGAGGTTTATTAAAAACTCAGAGAATCGTACATACGTAATCGCGACATGTATTAGTCAAATAAATAACAGTTATTTGTTTTCGAAATTGTAATCTCCGTCATCTAACGTAAAATGCATTTATTTATGTGAGATCCTAACCAAGTGCTCTGATAATCTAACCAGAGTAACGTATTCATATAACGAAAGATAAAATTAAAAAAGATTATTTTTCTTACAAGGTTTTTCAGAATGAATTCCTACTACCACCATAGGTGATACCCATCATTATTCATTTGAGGGTAATAGAGGCTATGATTTTCGAACGCAATATTACTGGAGGTTGTGGTTAAGTTTACCAAAATCGCAACTGACACATTTTGTTACAGCATAATTCACTCTGAAACGAGTTATACAAACCAATTAAACTGCTTTCATAAGCGCCATGTTACTAAATGTATTAATTAATGCGGGTGGAAGTAGTTTCATATTTAACGTTCTGAATTGTGCCTGGACCAGGAATAAAACTGATTTACATGGATAGCAAAAGTTTTTGGAATTCCTAATCTGATTTTATTTAATTGGTTCTTTACTTCCCGCGTCATTAATTCAGTAGAAGTTACTACTGTATGGCTATGTGAACGGCAAATGAAATATGTAGAACTTTGCAAAATCAAGGTCATTAGTATTATGTAATATCAGTTCCGTTTAATTAACCAACTGCAAAAAAAAGAGCTGCCAGAATATTGCGTTCAAACCGTCATTTTTGACGGGCTCGAAGCTAGTAGATCTATATTTGTGGAAAAACAATATTTTTCTTATCATTAGTATCGAGTGGGAGGGGGGGGGGATTGATAATTTTGGTCAGACCTTTGTTTGGAATATGGTGGTGTACTATGTGACCCAAATTTTGCGTATCAGATATAGGTGTTGAAAACTTTTTAACATTTTTTTGAAAAGAAGGACTGCTAGATTTGTCTGGAAATTATTGCAGAATACAATCAGTAACTGATATGATAAGGGAGCTGGAATGGGGTTAACTGGAAGACAATAGGAGGATATATTGGTGTTGAGTAAGGATTGAAAATTGCAGTCCAGGAATGCGGCATCCCGCATGATTTGTCAGTCTGGCGGATCCCACACAAAATTAAGCGCATCCGCAATCGGTAAAATGGGGCCAAAACGTGTTTCAGTCTGCTTGAGCTTGCCTCCCCTTCGTCGCTTTCCGGACCGACTCGATCTCTATCGGTTGAATTTCCTAGTTTGCCTGTACTCTTCCAGGGAGGAAGGAATATACTCCTCCATGTACTCTTCAAGTTGACATTTGATTCGCGGCAAAAAATCTGTGTATTTTTCATCTTTGATGAGATACACTAATTTTAATGTGCTCCGAAAAATGAAAAACATCGCGCTTGCTAATGCACCACCACGTTGCCTTTCCAAACAGAACGCTTAAAATTATATACTCAAAAAATATGTATAGCTGCGATATAACATAAACTAAAGTCTTAACTTTATTCCCTCGGCTTTCGGATATTAACATGTAATTCTGTCATTCAGAATATAATCCGAAAACTTTGAAAGAATTTAAAGATAAAATTTGTAGAGGGCAAATGTAGGTAGGTGCAGGATAGGGCGAAGATGGGTGTGTAGGGAAATTGCCACCGGAGCCTATGCTTCATTGCAATTAAATTAAATTAAATTAAATTATACCATGAGGTGATTTCTTTACGCTAGAAAGTCAGTCTGAGGAGGTGCTGGCCGTAAGGAAAAAACGGTCTTAGCTTCTTTTGATAATTAGTTTCCATTTATATCGATCTTTGGCTATTTGATTGTTTACATATATATTTATCACAGGTTTTTGGTATTTAATTGTTTATTATCTTTGCGAAAGTTACTTATGAGTACATTAAAGGTAACTCTATTCAATTATTTCTGTTGAGAAGCTTCCTTCTGAATGTAAGTATGTTTCTTTATGGTAAGGTAGGTCAAGCAAAGATTATAAAACATTATACTTACGTGCGGGAATTTCAAATATGATTTGCGTATATTAGATGGATAAAACTGCGTTTAGGATATATTATTATCACCGTAGTACATATAGTGATTGTTTGTTCATTGACTAAAGCTCTTTATAGCCCTGCGAATTATTATATTGGTTGCTGCCAGAAAGTATATAATTTAAAAATTACTGCTTGAAACATGGTACAGATCACACGAGCTTAATAACACAATTAGAAATGAAGATACCAAAAGAATTTGAAATTCAGCCTAAGGAAATCATGAAGGAAATAAAAAAAACTGAAAAAACATAAAGGGGCTGGTGTAGATAATGTTACTACAGATATCTTAAAGCTAGCCGGATGTGACATTGTACCTTATCTAGAAATTAGTGCGGCTACATAAAGGAGGGGTGAGAAATAGAGACGAAAATTATAGGTCAATCAGTTTGACATCAGTGGTAAGGTAAATTAATGGAAAGATTGATATGTAACCATATCTGAAGTATATGTGAGGATCGTAAGTGGTTTTCAAGTAGGCAGTATGGCTTTAGGCAAGGATATTCATTCGAATCTCAGTTGGTAGGATATTTGCAAGATGTTTCGGATGAAATGGACAAGTGAGGCCAAATTGAGGGGATTCTACGATAACCGTGGCGCCGCGATTTGATGATGGATTCTTGTGTAACTCGACGAGACAAATTGAAAGTAAAGAACAAACTTTTTTGATTCCTGTATCTCGCATAGTTCTCGAGTCAAAAGTGACGAGGTTCCGCTGAAATGCGGCCTGGACCAGATGCAAAATTTCGCTACAGCCAAATTTAATGATATATTCGTATGTAGGCTAACTAGATGAGACAAATCGAAAATAAATAATATATATATATATATTTTGATATCTCATTCCTTCTCAAGATTTGTGTCTCAAAAGAGAGAAGGTTAGGGTGAAATCCGGCCTGGACCAGAAAAAAAATACACTATAGGTGTTTTATTTTCTTCCTAGTGGTTGTTAGGTTGAAATACTGCCTGGACCAGAAGAAATCTCACCAAAAGTACAAGGAACTATTCCTATAACTGATTTTTAACGTGCTATATCTAAAAAACCAAGCGAGATATCATAAAATCTTATTCTTTATTTTCGATTTGTTTCATCGAGTTCTACAAGAATTCATCATCAGATTGTGGCGCCACGGTAATGATAGAACTGCCCAAATTGATACTGTAGCACTTCATCTGTCGAAGGCTTTTCACAGAGTGAGCCAAGAAATGGTAGGAAATAAGGTAAAAACTATTGGAGTCATTGATAAAGTCATTTGCTGGGTAGAAGATTTTTCAAAACGTAGAAAACAGAAAGTTAGGGTGGTAAATGCGGTATCAGAAGAAGTGTCAGTAAAAATGGGAGTGCCGCAGGGTAGCATATTGGGACCATTGCTATTCATTATTCTAATGAATAACTGTGTTGATTGTTTACTATCTGAAATTAGATTGTATGCAGATGACATAATGCTATATAAAAGGATCAATATAATAGAGGACTGTGGGTGATCTGGGCAGGATACCTAATTGGGTTGGTATACATGGGATGAAGATAAATGCAAAGAAGAGTCAGCTTATTAGATAAACAAATAGAAAACTATAGGTTGATTATGATTATGGTGGGAAAAGAATTGCTTGTTGAAGACTTGAAATGTAAATATCTTCGCATTACATTTGATAACAAGCTTAACTGGGCAGGACACATTAGACAGGTGGTAGGAAAACGTTTAAAAATTCTGCACTCGTTGGAGAGGGTGATGGGAGGGTGTACGAGAGAAGTAAAGGAATTGGGTTACAAAACTTTGATCAGACCATTGCTAGTGTAGTATGGACCCCACATTTTGAGTATCAAATACAGGAGTTGTTTCTGGTAATTATCGCAGAATGCAATCAGTAATTGATATGATAAAGGAGCTGGAATGGGATTCATTGCAAGATAGGAGGAGGATGAGGAGGGTCATGGGAGTGTACAAGGCGTATACTGGTGATGAGGCATGGAAAGATATTGGTGTAGTGCATGGCACTTGATTTCAGGCACAAGGGTGTAGGAAGATTCTCTTTTTTAGGTAAGGGTGTCAGCAATTGGAATAAGTTACCAAGGGAAATGATGATTATTATACCAGAAATGTTGAAGTTAAAATTTGTAGAGAGCAAATGTAGGTGAGTGCAGGAAAAGGGGGAAGATGGGTGTGTAGGGAAGTTGCCACCGGAGCGTGTTCCCGATTGCAATTAAATTAAATTAATGATACCTTCAATATAAGAAATTTGTAATATTTCCCAATAAGTTATGTATGTATTTATTGTGCTGTGTTAGGAAATATGAGAGAACCATTTTAAAAATATATATACCGATAAATAAAAATGAGGAAGTATTGGAAAGTCAATATTATTGAAATAAACGCACAAAAAAAAGAGTATACCTGTAATATGGATGTGACAGAAATGAACACCTTGATTTTATTGATCCATATTACCATTAGTATATGAAGAAATTAAGTGAGATGAAGGTTAATGATGAGATGAGAACTTTCAATTTGATTGTGATGGCTGGTGTTGATATTTTCTTGTAAAATCATGTCATATTTCATGATTTTTCTCTTATTTTGAATTTTTTAGGATAATTTTGCACCCCACCTACTGGGAATTTCATTTGGTGCTAATTACATGATAACACAGTGAGACTTACTCATAAATCACCTTCCTGTACAGTTTGTCTCTTACATAATGATGCCGAGCGTGGTGGATGAATGGTAACTTTCTGTCTCGCTATCTGGAGAACGTGGGTTCAAATCTCCATGCGGCTGTCCAGATTTCGGTTTTCCAAAATCACTCCATGTAAATGGTTCCTTTAAAAGATCATGCCTGAATTCCTTCCAATTCATTGACCCCAGTCCTTTTGCACATCTTGTGAACTTGACGTCATTGAGGCGTAAAGCTGCCATTTCTGTTACATTGAGCCTGTGTCTGTCCTGGAAAATATGTCTTCGCATACGATAACTCCCTTCAAACTTAACGAAAATTCTTCAAATTTTGTAAACTAAAAAGGTGAAACGTATGTCAAGTTCGCATTTCAGTCAGATTGGCTTACGTGGTCATGACCTTTGATCCTTTTATGATATAGTCTGTAATTTATAGACCTCTGTCATTTTTACCGCCAAACTCAACATGTTGTCTTTTTAGTTCGTCTTGCACCTATCACTATCTGAGATGGATCTTGTCCGATGGACCAGCATGGTCAATACAGTCTTCTGTTGGGCCAGGTAATTAAAAAACTATCGGAGTAAGTGTATAGGTTTACTGTAAATGCTATGAGACAGAGTGCCACCTGTCTTACAATTAATTAATATATCCAGGAACGGCAGCATCCAATACATCTCAACTTCCATTGTGAAACATGTATCCGAGTGAACTGAATTCAAGTATCCCTGAATTTATTAAGTGCCAAGGAACCATGTGATCAGACTACAAACATGTCATCCATGAAGCAACAGTAACCAATAGGTCTCAATGGATCAGTCTTCAAGACCATTCAAAGTTCTCCATGTATAAATTGGCCACCAATAGAGAAAGTGGTAATCCTATGGCCACGCTGTAATACTTCCCGTTGTACATGAAGTACGTAGCTGTGAGAATGTGCTGGAAGAGGTCTGTCTGTGTGATGTCATATTGATTCCAGGGTCTCCTTCACAGGTACTGAGGCATGTAGATAATCAACATGAATGCTAAGTGAGTTGGGTTGACAGTCATTTGAAGATAGGAGGCAGGTGAAGAGCTTGATGATGTATTGATTATGAGACCTGGATGGATAATAGTAGAAGAATTAGGAATAGGGGGTGATAGGGAAAAAATTACTGTGACCAGAAACAGTCACTGTGAAATTCTTTTTTGTACGTAAGGAACTGGAATCAATTACAGGGGTAAATGCTGAACAATATACCTGAAATTAAACATAAAATTTTGTGAAATGCGAAACTAGGTGAAATTGCTATTGAAGCATGTATTCCATCACTTTTCAGTTAAATAATAATAAATAAATAATTTTATTCTTTTAATTAGGAAGGAGAGGGAAAGTAAAGCCATCACTCACCCTGGATCAAGGCAGGAGGGACACAACAAACAGAAAAACACAAGCACTTTTTACAATATTTCGGTATAAACCTTAATCATGACTATAAGAGGGCCTATAGATGTGGACGTGTACACACGAAGACTCACTACGTGATTGACATGTGGATAGTCTTGGTGGGTCACCTTTTCTTTCTCCTTGCGAGGGAAATAGGGTTACATAACATGGTTTTATAAATTCTTATATTATACATTTTATTGGTAAACAAATTTTCAGAATGTCATAACAAATTTAAATTTGTTTTAAAACAAATGTGATCTCCAAGATTTTTATTAAATTACGTTTTTAGTTTTCTAACATCTCCCTCATTAGTCTAGAATGAAAATTTTTCATGTTAATTTCAGTTATTGTAGTCAATAGTACTTCTATTATTAAATTTGCATCTTCCTTTTTGGAAGCTGAATATTGCAATATGTTTATGTGTGTATTATGTTGTAGTTTTTATCAATTACGAACCAGAGACAAACTATACAAAATACTCCATTTATTAAAAACTCAGTGATACTTCTTGGTGCCTGCATTTAAGACTGATAAAGAAAAAATAAAACCAGTGAAGACAAGTGAAAAAAACTGAATTTTGCATCTTCTATGCATTTAATCATTATTAACTAAAAGATACAGTAAGTTCTTCCTCCATAAAATACTCAAAAGAAAGTGAATCATTAAGGATAACAAAATTTGTACTTGTATGTATCTTACACCAGTTGTTTTAGGTTCACTGATAGCAATCTCAATTTTTTTCAGCTTGAATTGCATCATTTTAAATAATATGAATTGAATATGGAAACTGCAGATGAAGAAATAGTATCATCCACAGACAGTGATAGTTATATAGATGAATTTAAATCTGAAGATTATAATTTCTATATAATAAATGATGAAGAAGCCAAAAATTTTATTCTTCAGAATTGTGTGGGAGCAAAAATAAAAACAAATAGTACTAAGAAGAAAGAATTTAAAAGTGAAATCCAAACACTTCCTGGCTTCAGTTGTCACAACAGAACATCAAGAGATGATGAGTTAGGCAAAGTATGTGGAGATAAGATGGTACTGGAATTCACGAAAATGTATTTTCTATGATAAAACTGTTGATTAAATTCATTCAGTCATTTTATTTGGTCCCACACACCATTTACATACAATAAATTGAATAAACCCTTAGGACAAATAAGAACAAAGAAAGAAACTAGAAACATGGAAGTGTAAGAAGAGGAAGTAACTGGATGAAATTATAATTGCAAATCAATATCATAAGATCAGATTAGTTCAGCCGTATCAGGTAACTTTGGCCCAGCACTGACAGATATACGAACAGAGATCCAGAAAGTGTGTTGACATTTAATGGGGTGCAAGGAATGGGAATAAATACAGCTATAGTAAGGGATAATCCTGGTGTCATTTTGGGAAACCATAGAAAAGAATTCTGGAGTGCTGATTCCTAAAGTGTATTGCTATATATTTTAAACTCCCACTCTTCATAAGGGGAGGAATGTCACAAATTTTTACTGTTATGTGTCAAAGTTATCTCATAGAACTAAGATAACCTTAAGTTTTAGTGCCTTAATCGTTTTACAGATCCAGGAATAATACTTGTTATTAGTATTTAACATTTGGGCAGGTGGTATGAAGAGGTTTCAGAATCCTTAATTTACTGAAGTGGCTGATAAGGATTGATTTACCAATGAAGTGAGGGAACTGAAGATGATGACACCGCTGTTTAAATATGATGATGTAGTTTGGAATCCACATTTTTGGCATTAAATATGGGAGTTAAAGAGGCTAAAAAGGAGGGCAGTTAGATTTGTTTGTGAAAGTTATAACGGAACACAATAAGTAATTGATGTGAGTCACTAGATGATAGGAGGAAGGTGAAGAGAATGCTGGGCGATATAATACACACTTATATTGGCAATTAGGTTGGATTGATATAGATAGAGAAACTGGAAGAAGTATGTGGAATGTAAGAGAAGCCTGTGAAGACAGGAGGAGGGTGAAGAGAGTGCTGGGAGTGTATAATGCTTAAGCTGGTGATGAGGCTTGGAAAGACAATGGTTGAATAATTAGAAGTAGTGCATGGTAGGGAATAGATAAACATGGGAACCAGCTGGCACTTGATTACATGCATAATGGGATGAGAAAAATTTTCTTTTGGTGGTTGTCCGGGATTGGAACAAATAACCAAAAATTGATGAATACTTCACCAAAAACACCGAAAGAAATTAAATCAAAATTCGCAAATGGAAAGAGTAGATTGGTTGGGAAATTTACACTCAAACTGTATAAGATAATAATATAGAAAATGTAATAATTATAAAAAGAGGTAAATATATGATTAGGGAACTTGCCACCAGAGCATTAAAATTCAGTTCACAATCGGGATTTGATTTCAAGCATTATGGAGAGAAAATTTTCTTTGTATGTAAGTCACTTGGTGACATTATACATTATCAAGGGAAATGCTGAATAATTTACCAGAAACACTAAACAATCTGAGGAGGGACAGCATACCAAGGTTGATCTCAGGCAGGACCTAAGTCGCCATGACTGGCCATGGTCGAACCACACTGTGAGGCGGGTAATGTGGAAACGGAGATGCTACTGGGGGGGGGGGGGGGGGGGAAGGGGAAGGATGCCTGTGAACACCATTGATAGGTAAGGTTTCAATAGAAGGGACACGGGGGTACTTTCAGGTTGTTAGCTAAAGATGTAAGGGAGCCCATTTCCAGTGATGATGGGGTCAGGACTGTGCCTCTTTTAGAGACTGCTGCTGAGGAGTTGGAAATAGATGATCTAATTGCTACTGATTGTAGAGATTGTTAAGAATCACAAATCCTAAAGAAATAGATGAAGCTGATTGTGGTGGAACTGGGAAGGTGGAGGTTAATGCTGAAAGTATCACAAAGCCAGTAATAAGGGTGTTACTGATGAACTGTAGATGTATAATGAATAAATTAATAGAATTTGCAAACCTAATAGAGATACACAAACCACAAGTAATTATAGGGATAGAGTCTTGGTTAAAAGAAGGAGTACTAGACACTGAGGTTTAACCAATGATTGCAGAGTGCAATGCAGTGATAGATGAGCGATTGGAGAAGGAGTTTTCATACTGACTAGCAAAAACTATTACAGTTCACTGGTGTTCATAGATCATGATCAAGAGTTATTTGGGCAGATTTGTAGGGTAGTAAAAAATCTGTGTAGATGGCTTACTGGAGTGGAAGAATGACTGATGAAGATGAGGCTCCTGGGGGGAAATTAAATTCATACTCAGAGTTCGGAAGTGAGAATAGCTTGGTTATTATTGGTGAGGATTTAAATTTTCCAGGTGTAAACCATGTAGGAAATAAGATTAATAACACAAGGGAACAGAGATTTGCAAATATCTTAATAAGGGAAGGAGAGTTTACGCAGGTGGTAGAGCAGAACATTAGGGGACAAAACATGTTGGATATCTTCCTAATAAAGCCCAATGGTAATTTTGTGGGGTGTCAAGTAACTGAAGGAATAAGTGATCATGAAGCAGTTCTGATGGATAATAGAGGATTCAGTAAACCAGTGGCCAAAACTGAAGGGGGAATTAGGTACAATTATAGAAAGGCACAGGTTTCAAACCTGAAGAGATATTTCTGGAAAAGGTTCAGCAAATGGAAGTATGACACAAGTACAGCAGAGTCATGGTGGGAAAAGTTCAAGAAGATAATAAAAAAGGGTGAAGAAATATATATTCCAAAACAGAAAATAAAAAGAAGTACAGAACCTACATTTGAAACAACTGAGCAAGGAAGATGGCTAAACATGGGTTTGTTAATGCAGGAGGACCACTGACTGAATTGCTATGTTAGAAAAGGGAAGAGGGTTGTAATGACAAAATGTTCACTGGGGTTATGCATGAACGCTTCAGTCAAAAACTTTAACTGTGCTGTGTAGCCTTTGGATGTTAGGAATATTCTTGCTGCTATTTGGTTGCCACCAGATTGGATAACCTCAATCAGGAATGGTATGTTGAAATCAAAGTCACTGCTGCATTTGAAAAACTAAATCATGAAAAATTTACAAGTTCATAGAACAAATCCTTTAGGCATTGGAATTCTTCATCAAGTTAATAGATTGCGAATACTGTTAAATGATTTGAGTCCGGCCAACCTCAGAACTCCTAGCTGCTTCCAGTTACATGAAGGTTGCTAGTATTCAAACGCACACTCAAAAATTCCAAGATGTCTGCCGGAAACATTATGTAATAGTATTGTTTGCTCCTATCGGCTACATTTCTGCGCCAAACACTTGCCCAACCTACAATGTGCCTGCTCAGCTAACTTTTACTGACTGACCATGAGGAAGTCCCGGGCTTCTATTTATGTGGTCGGCTTGGGAACAAGGAAAAATCCCCATTCTCGTCAGGGCTGGCGTTAGGGGAGGGTAAGCGGGTCAAAAGTACCCGGGCCCCACCGGCTGATGGGGGGCCCGATCACCGACTATAGGGGCCCTCAGGCCATGAAGCCAAGAATACGCCCATTGTCACTTAACCATTTTGTAGAGCTAAAAAAAAAAAAAAAAAAAAAAAAAAATTACCCGGGCCCGAAATTCCTAGCGCCGGCCCTGATTCTCGTGACATCATCCAATACTTCCGGGTATTCAAAATATTTGAAATTACTTGAAATTTTTACAGTAGGTAGCTTGTTTCGTAAATGTTCAAATGTTTCCTAACGAAAATTCTTGCATCTATTATCGTTCAGCCACAGAAAAATTATTTTCTCCGAGATTCGAAAAATGTTTATAACTAAGTTTTAGAGCTACACAGTTGAAATAACCTTTAAATTGATTTAATTTTGCTCCTCTTCCATTTGATACCAAGATCCAGTTTGTAAACTGGATGAATGAAAAATGTGAATTCAAGTCATAGATATTTTCTAAAGTATTTAAATTATGGCTCTGAAAATTGATTTAAATATTTATGCATTAACTCTTCAATAAGATATCATCACCATCTAACTGTAATAACAGTTCTTTTGATAGCTTTTTCATCACTTTACAGTTTCACCCCCTGCCTCTTATAATTTAAATTCTGACCAAGCTCCTACCGACAACTGCCATTGTGGGATGAATTGTAATTATTTCTTTTTCAGGTATCTGCCAAACTAATGCATAAATTCAAAAACCAAATGAAGTTTCATGCCCAGAAAAAAATCCTCTTTTATTTAAACATAATACCCTCAATGAAAGTTTTGTCTCCCAAGACAATTTTCAAAATCTTCCAAAACCATCCATTAAATTTTAACTACCTTTCTCAAAATTTAATATGATATGTAAGCCATAGTCACGATTCTGTTTAAACTGTTTTCCTATCTTCAAAATTGTGGCTTCTAGAATTTTAAATCTGTTTACTGCATCATAAAATTTTCATGCTAGTTTCAAATTTTAAAGTCTTGTATCTCTTCAGGAAAAATTCCTACCTTCAAGGTTACTAAACTCATTTTACTAGCTGGTGTCTGAAATACTCTGAAAATGAAGGCAACATTTTCTTTTCTGAAATAATTTGAATTCCATTATATGAAAATGTTAATACTACGTTCTGATTTTACATAACTGTTTATTCTGAAATATCACTTGAAATACTTAAACAAATGACTTTAAACCTGATCTGCAATGTTATTGAGGTGAACTCGATTTTCTATTAACAGATTTGGATATGAAGTAATAAAATTTTAGGTTACTTCACAGGGTGTTAACACAATTATAGATAAGGATGGAGAACAAATTACTAGGGATTTGAAAAAGGCGGAGGTTTTAGGTAACTGTTTTGGTGCAACCATAAGGGACAATGATTTAGAAGTGAGTGGGTATAAATCGGAGAATGAGATTAATCACACAATTAGAAATGAGCAGATTAAAAAAATTGAAATTCATCCCGAGGATATCACGAAGGAAATAAGAAAGCTTAAAAAGGCATAAAGGGGCTGGTGTAGATAATATTGCTGTGAATGTCATAAAGATAGGAGGATGTGTAATTGTACCTTATTTTGAAATATTTAAATTGAGTCTGGATACTTGCTGCTTGCCAAAGGACTGGAAAAGTGTAATAGAAGTACCTAAGGGAGGGGTGACAATTAGAGTCGTAAATTATAGGCCAATCAGTTTTACATCAGTGGTAGGTAAACTAATCGGGGGATTGATATACAGCCACATCAGAAATATGTGAGTGGAGGGTAAGTGGTTTTTGCAGCAGCAACATGGTTTTAGACAAGGATATTCATGTGAATCTCAATTTTTGGAATACATGTAAGATATTTGGGATGAAATGGGCAAGGGAGATCAAATTGATAATTTAGCATTAGATCTGTGAAAGGCTTTTGACAGAGTGAGCCATAAAATGGTGATTAATAAGGTAAAAATTATTGGAGTAGATGAAAAAGTGAGCCACTGGGTAGAAGAATTCTTAAAACGCAAAAAGCATAAATTCAGGGTAGGAAATGTAGTAGAAAAGAAGTGGAAGTGAAAATGGGAGTGACACAGGGTAGTGTACTGGAACTATTCCTATTCATTATTCTAATGAATGATTGTGTTGATGGTTTTTATCAGAAGTTAGGTTGTTTGCAGATGACATAATGCGATATAAGAAGATCAAAACAATAGAGGACTGTGAACAGCTGCAGAATGATCTAGACAGGATATGAAGCTGAGTGGGATGAAGATAAATGCAAAGAAAACTTATTAGATCAAAAACCAAAGGTTAATTATGACTATGAGGTGGGGAAAGAATTGTTTGTTGAAGACTTGAAAAGTAAATATCTTGGTATAACATTTGATAACAAGCTAAATTGTGCAGAACATATTGGACAGGTAGTAGAATAAGGTTTGAAAATCCATCCATTGTTGGAGAGTGCCGAGGGTATGTACCAGAGGAGTAAAGTAAACATTGGTCAGATCATTGCTTGAACATGGTGTAATATGGGGTTCACATTTTGGGTATCAAATACAGAAGTTGGAGGGTGTGCAAACAAGGACTGCTTGATTTGTCTCTGGAAATTATCACAGAATGCAATAAGTAACTGATATGGTAAAAGAGTTGGAATGGGATTCATTTAAAGACAGGAAGAGCATGAAGAAAGTCATGGGAGTGTACAAAGCTCTTATTGGTGATGAGAGGTGGAAAGATATTGGTGTAAGAATTAGGAGTAATGTATGGAAGGGAAAAGATGACTATGACTACCATCTGGCACTTGATTTCAGATACAAGGATGTGGGAAGTTATTCTTTCGTAGGTGATCGGAATAAGTCACCAAGAGAAATGATAAATAATTTACCAGAAATGTTGAAAGAATTTTAAGTTGAAATTTGTAGAGGGAAAAAGTAGGTGGGTATAGGAAATGGGAATAATGGTTGTGTAGGGAAATTGTCACTAGAGTATGTGCTCCATCGTAGTTACATTAAATTAAAAGAAAAAGGTAGATTAGTTATAAAATTGTACTAAAAAAACTTTTTTTAAAATTTGGAATGGGAATGTAATTGTGTAGAAATGTTTCCTCTGTGGAATATGCTGCATTGTAATTAAATTAACTCAACTTAATGCAAGAATGGAAACATTCCCACTGTATAATTACAATGAAGTCTTAATGGGTGCATCGCCAGATTGTTTTGAATATTTTGAAAACTAGCTCCTTCATCTTCCTGAGGTGTGAAGACATCTGGCTGATGGGCAGCTACTGAGACAGCTCAAGTGCCTCACCTGCTTATATACCCAACAGCTCTGTCCGCGACCCGCAGCAGTGGTAGTTCCATCACTGTTGCCAACTTACGCCTTGTGCACTCCCAGCACTCCATTCATCCTCCTCCTGTCTTCCAATAAATCCCATTTCAGCTCCCTTATCATATCAGTTACTGACTGTGTCCTGTGGTAATTTCCACAAACAAATCTAGTTGCTCTCCTTTGCATACCATCCAACCTCTGGTAGTTCTCAAACTAACCGTTTCTTTCTTGGTTCCATTGAGAATATAAGAAACTATTGACTGCCATAGAAGAAGATGATATGGACACACAGTCTCAAGTTTTTTCTTTTTTGTATTAAGAACATATTTTTTTTTAAGCTAAATTGGACTTAAAACTCATTATACTTATTTATATGATTAAATAATCATGGAATTTCATTCCTGCAAAGTATGGGTAGAATAGTTTACAATGCAGTATGGAACTGCTCTCAGAAAAATTTCTTTGGGAGAAATGCTGTTAACTTTTGTTCTGTGGCAATTAAAATATAGGCATTGTGTTGTGCAGATATGTATGTAACTTCTATTTACATCAATATTTTACCTTGACTGAAATCTCCAATTTTTCCTTGGAGAAAATGTACTGTTGTTGTAGACTTTTAATAAAATCTGTTTTTTTAATTTCAGAACCAGTGCAAAAAAAGTTAGTTTGAAAGATACTTTTGTGGCAGAAGTTCTAAATGACAGCACTAAATCATTTATTGAAAGACTTCACCTTCAAGAAGATAAAAATGGTAAATAGTCAGCATGTTTTAATTCTAATTGAACAATACAGTTCTCTAATATCTTGATAATGAAGCAAAATAATAATGAAAAAATACTTGAAAAAAAATATATATAAGCCTAACATGTTACTAGTTGGCCCAAAGAAACATACACACATACATACATTATATGAAGTATATTAATGTAAATTTTCAGTAAATAGTTAAATGAAATTTAAATAAATTGTTCATTCTTTTTATTTTTTAAAATTTTTTTTTTTTTAGGTCATATTGGCAAAGAAACTGAGTTAATATGCAGTACAAACTCTAGTTGTATGACCACTTCTCTATCAACCACAAAGAACTCCCCAAGGGAACAGCAAAGCTCTCTGTTACAAGATAATTCATCAATGGCAGTTTCAGTAGAAAATTCTGACAATTCACTGGCTTATCAGTCTGAAGAAGCTCAAATTAAATCTTCTATTGAGAAAAGAAATGACTCAAGAAAAAAATATGTACAGAAAATTACTCTTAAAATGCAAGGTAATAGATCTCAAAGAGGCAAACGTAAAGATTTATGTCAGAAAGACTCCAGATCCAAAAAGAAAATGAAGGTTTCTACTGTTGCAGAAATAGTAGGTAATAAGGATTCCAAACAAGGAGCAGATCCTAATGAATCTTTGGTAATCCCAGAAAATATTGCCAATAAAGGTGATGAGAATTTCGCAAGTCAAAGTGAGCCAGCAGTACAACTCAGTAAGCAATTTGACATTCATGCCACAGCCAATACAGCAGAACACTCCTATTCATCTACAAATGCTCCTCGTGATAGCAATACACTAGCTGACAGAGACAAAACCGATAATGAGTGGACTGCAGAGAACCTATGCTTGTATGGACTTGAACTATCAGAAGATGGTGTGTTATGTGACTTAGTAAAAAAAGAAGAAATTGGTGATTTTCCTACGTGCCCACACGGTTGCATAGATCTCACATCAAGTGAACATCTGTTCCATCTTCATTTGGCTGCACTGAAACTTGCTGCCCGAGAAAAGGATTCTCAAGAGAAGATTGAAATTCTCTCAGGAATGAACTCTAAATATGCTTGCCAGCAAACAGATTCTGCCCCTGAAATTAATAGTGAAGAAGAACATGTTTCCCTATCAGGCAGACAGTCAGAAGGAAACATTGAAACTGTACAAAATATGTGTATTAAAGAAAATTTGTCGAATGCTGAAGCTACTGAAAAGATTTCAAATGAAAAACCTGCTAACAGTGTAGATTCAGAAAAAGTGTACCAGTATTTAAACTCAAGACAGTTGAATGGTGGTGAGAATAAGGAACAGCAAACAGTTATTACAAGTGTTCAGACCTCTTTACCCTCTGCTGTCAGTTATTCTATTCCTGTCTGTAATGTTTTGAACAAGCTAAGTGAAGTTGGTAGTCAGTGGCCTACAAGCTACAACAGGACACTCCCAGCAGCAAGTGCAGGTGGAGTTCAACAGGTCTGCTCTATTGGCCAGGAAGAAGCAGTTCAAGCTAATCCTTTTATGTACAATGTAATGGCGCCTACAGCAACAAACCAGTTGTATCAACAAGATATTGCTTCAACTTTAGCCACAGGTTCTTCTGTGACTGACAGCTTCATCGTTTCAAAGCCTCACCCGTACAGTTCTACTCCTGGAAGTTACACCTGGTATACAAAACAGGCACAGCCAGTGAAAAATTTCTTCACTGCACCACATATTTCTGCCCATGCAATGAATTCTCCGTGGTATCAGCAATGGGTACGTATGATTCTCCATCACTTTACTTTCTGAAGCCACTAATGTCTATTTGAGTGTCAAAAGTTTGAAGCTACCTATTTCTGTAGAGTTTACTTTAGGATCTGAGGTTTTATTAATTGTATATAGCTCTGAGGTTTTACTCTCTGATATGGTTGAAATAAATCATTTCTAGGCTTGCTGGAAGTGTGGGCAGTTTAAATCTTGATTAACATTTTATAAAAAAATTGCACTAGTCCTCATTTTTTCTCTTTAGGTACATGATAAG
The DNA here is from genome assembly GCA_031002005.1 of Vandiemenella viatica. Lineage (NCBI taxonomy): Eukaryota > Metazoa > Arthropoda > Insecta > Orthoptera > Morabidae > Vandiemenella > Vandiemenella viatica. The sequence goes on from JARYHS010009186.1 coordinate 257,680,223, forward strand.
TGTAAACCACTTACTAGAAATCTGTTGTAGAAATTTACTGTGGAATTAAATAATAAGTCTCAGTTTGAGTATTTTTTGAGACTGAACTATTAACTAAAGACCAGTTAACCAAGTTTTCTGTAGCTACTGAACTTTTGCCATACTTCACTTCTCATATTACTTCATTCTCTTACATAACCTGTCAAATGAAATTTGGATCACAATTTCCTGAAGGGGGACATTTTGCCGTGTGCTGCATATCAGGACAAAAATCCTTTGAAATGGTTATTTAGCATAGGAAAATGGGTAAACTTCCAGAAGAGCCTTGAGAATAAAGTTAAACAGTTTAAATTATTCTGTCAAGCCTCTGTTGCATTGCCCCATAATATCTGCAAATATTGATTAGGGTTAGCCATCGAAGAACATGCACCTATCTAGTCTGTTATATCATGACGCACTCACAATATAACGATGTTAAAAATTGGATAGTTTACTATCATTAATGTCATCGCCAGGTTTAGAAGATGCCAAGTCTCTGTCATAAGTGGTCTAGACTTTTAGCCATTGTATGTGCCTTCTTTTTCCACAAAATATGGAAGTTCCTTCTACTTGAGGAAAATAACATACATCTGATCAGTTTCTTTACTATCAATAAATGTTTAATTCAGTGTAATTTGAACCAGACTTCCTTCCACTATCCTACTAATGTAAGCAAGTCACCCTGATAATATTATTGAGCCTCAAAAATTCAAAATGCTTTCAAAATGTTTTGGAAACCACATACTACAAACAGTGAATCACAGTTTCTTTTGATGTTGTGAAGCCTTTTACTTGCTGAAATCAGGGCCACATTTAGGCACAGGCTATCTAGGCTGCAGCTTAGGTGCTTGCATCACAAATGGCCCATACCACATGAAAACAAAAAAATAGTATGCAAAGAAAATAACCTATTTCCAAAACTGTTTAGTGCCAAAAGTCCTGAAATGCTCGTGAAAACAGAAAACAATGTCCGTGCACGTGCGGTTCATACCTTTGAACCCTTTGAATATTTCAATACACCTATACCAAAAAGTAACAATTCTGCAGCTCAATGTTGAAGCCTTATAAACCTTGTAATATAAGGTTGTAGTACTGTGGTCGGGGCTTATGAATGTAGATTTAAATCACAGTCATACACCTGAAATATAAACTGAAATTCCCTAGCCTTCATATCCAGAAGGTTCGGTAAGATAATTTATAAATGATTTTAACAGTGAGTAGTGGTGGAATGTCCAAGTTTTATTGATTTGTTTGAAAATAAGTATTTATAATAAAATTACATTTGTTTAAAATTGAAATAGGTGTATTTAGAATTGAATACTAATTTAATTTTTTAATTTTTTAAATTTGTTTTAATACTTTATTTCAGCAGTCAGCAATATAGATAACTTGGTGTGGTATGGGAAGGCCCTGATTAGTCGTGTGCTGTCTGAGCAAAGTTTAGTTGCTGTGTTCCAATGACATGCATTTGTGAATAATTAATATTGTTTTTTTTAATATTTTAATATTTCTTGATTTAATAACCTTAATCATCTTTTAACATTTGTTTTATCTTAATATATAGGACTATTGTTTCATATTATGGATAATAGAAACAAAGAAACTGTCACTGGGCACTAAAAATAAGATAGGAAAGGGAAAGATGATCCATCACTTACCACAGATGAGGGCAGGAGGCCAAGATGAACACATAAAAAACACAAAACAAAACAAATTGCACAGTATTCCAGTGAGAAACCTTATTCATGTGAGAGGCGAGACATATGGCAGGGGGAAAGATGTGATCACAACCTGACCCGCCTCATGAATTTATGTGATGGGTTGGGTTGTTATCATATCTTTCCCCCTGCCATATGTCTCGCCTCTCACATGAATAAGGTTTCTCACTGGAATATTGTGCAATTCTTTTTGTTTTTGTGTTTTTTACGTGTTCATCTCGCCCTCCTGCCTTCATCTGTGGTAAGTGACAGGTCATCTCTCCTATTTTATTTTTATTGTTTCATATTGTTACTGAAAGTTTTGAGTTCACAATTCCACAAGCTTTTGTTGAGTGTGTTTGGTTGAAACAACACAACTGCAATAGACAGCACCTTATATATCGATCATCAGTCAAAAAATTGAACATGCGAGCATCACTTGCTAACCTTATCCACTTCAGTCTCGAAACGATAAAGAAAACATGTTTAGAAATTTCAATTCTTCAGTAATTAAACAAAGGAAAAGGAAACGGCTTTAGGCAATATGAATTACAAGGAAAATCATTGACAATTCTTCAGTAAGTTATTCTTGTATATTTTTACTATCATTACATTACCCAATATTTTACATGAAAGGGTTTATTAATTTAATAATAAGTGGTAATCGATATTGTATATATATAGGGGCTCGCACTACAGTTATAGCATAGAGGCCTACAGACCATAAAGAGCTCTCACCAAATGTATAGCTTAGAAGCCTACAGATCCTAAATGTGGCTCTGGCTGGAATGAAAACTTTTGACTATATAAAAATCAATTTTTGAGAAAAATTAATAATTGTAAATGAGGGACCGACAATAACCACAACTGATGCAACAACAGTGCAGAAACACTTAGATACAGATGAAAACTAGGATGATATCAGTGGATATAAACCCTTCATCTGAGAAAGACCATAATGTGAACTTATGAACAGTTCTATCAGTGCATTTATTCTGAATTTGGCTTTTGACTAAATGTCATTGTTAAACTTTACCTCTACCTGAGACAAAAGTTAGATATTTTTTCCTGTTCATATCATATAATATGCTTTATAAGTACAGTGTGGTAACCAGGAAATAATAGGTGTTAAGTAGCGAATAAGAATTCAAAAAAAAAGGATAGTGAAATGAACCACTACTTACCTTAGATGATCGTTGCAAGGTATGAACATTGCAAGAATGCATGCTTTTAATCAGTGTTGGAGGATAACCTCCATCATCATATGTGATTTTGAAGCTCGATACTGCCTTAAATATTTTCAACAGTGTAATCTGATACTAGTGTTAACTTCATCAAATTTTCAGAATATATTTCAGATTCATAATATCAGTGATTTTCTTTCATTTAGCTATTACAGTGTAAATTAATAGCTTGGTGGCTGTTTAACCAACTCTAGCATCCTTGAGAAAAGATATCAGTAACAGAGGCATTGTCTACATCTGCATCTGTACTCTGCGAATCACAAATACTGTGGGGTGGCAGAGGGTGCTAAGCACCAATCCTAATTCTGTGCATTCCAACCCCGAACAGAACGAGGAAAGAAGGAATACATAAATGAATCAGTATGGCATTTTATTTCTCGAATCTTATCCCTCCTGCCATTGCGACCTAAATAGGTTGGCAGAAGAAGTATTTTGTCGCACTTGTAAATCAAAGATTTTCACATATTCTCCAACAAATTCAAACGAAAATGACGTCGTCTGTCCGATGAAGTTTACAAGTAATGTTTGAACCCTCTTCATGACACAGCAGAGCATGCACTCCAATGTATTTAGTTAAATTAAATTATGTGGGTGCGCAGACTTCCGCGGTCGTTGTCAATGTAATCTTGGTTGTTCGGGTTGAACCGCGTCAAATTGACATGGTTCAACCCGTACAACCAAGATTACAAATTAAATTATGTTGTATTCTTTATTTAATACTTTTTTACTCAGTTTTATTCATACCATTTAGGTGACCACATAAATGCACTGAAATGAAATGTATACAACTTTATAGGTTTTTTCTTCTTCTTTTGTATGCGAATTTGGTATGCAAACAGTCAGGTCCGCCGTAAGTGGGCATGCAAGGCGTGCACGGTACGTGCTAGGCACGTCCAGGAGGGCGGCAAATCAACCGTTGCCACCCCAATAGTTGCCACTCCATTGCCGTTGCTGGGACAGTAGTGGAACTAAAAAAAAAAGGTTGACGTGAAATAAATTTGCCGCCCTTTAATTACGATTTTGCCGCCCTCCTGAAGCTGAGCCTAGGTAATAGGCAGCTGTAGTTAGAGCCAGATCTAGGCGGAGCGGCAAATTTATGTAGTGGCGACCTTTTTTTTTTTTAGCTCTACTACTGCTTCATATGGAAACAATGGGGGCAGCAAAATAATGTTCAAAGGGGCAGCAATCTCAGTTTTTTGCCTCGGTTCAGAAAGTTCCTAGATCAACCACTTACTGGCTGTAGTTAAACAAGGGGTAGCATAATAGGTATCAATCTCAGTTTATTGCCTCAGTTCAGAAAGTTCCTAGATCCACCACTTACTGGCTGTAGTTAAACAGGGGGCAGCATAATAGGTATTGAACAAGGGCGTTGAAACAGCTAGTGGTGGGCCTGGCAACAGTCAAATCTTATTCTGTGTTAAACTCACAAATTAATATAATAACTTTCAGTGATTCATACCAGCTACAGTATAATGGGTCTATTTTATGCCATTTGTACTATGATTTATTTAAATTTATGTGGCTGCATTGTTTGTACAAAAAATAAAATTTCATGAACGTATGTTGATCATAACTGTCTAAAAACATATGAAATATTTTAGAATGTTTTTAATGTAGAGTCACAACATAGATTAATCCATGAACCAAGCAGGGGAAAATAAATGTAACAATGTTACACACCACCCTCATCTGCTTTAATTCATTAATTTCATTCATAATGGTCTTGAAACTTAATAATTCATTCTGATTTAAAAATGTGAAATAATGGAAAACCATTTAATAGCAACAATAAATCTTCATATGATATATACAAACATGTGTGTGAATTAGATGATAAATGTGTCATAAGTATATCCTTATAAAATTTATGCACTAAAGATCTTTGGAGTTGAAAGCTTTCACTGTAGGCAGAGATGGAAGTAACTGTTGTTTCAAGCTTGATTTGACTAAACGAGAAGAAAAATAGAAAGCATTTATAATATTGCTACCCATACAATTACCTTAGTCAGGTTTCTCTTCATTGACCGATTGTTTTTACTTCTAGTTCCATGCAATGAATTTGAGGAGATCCATGGCATCACATTCACCATCATCTGCATGCAATTACTTTGAGCCACTTACGACAAACAATTATAGAGAAACACTGTGGAAAATACCGCATGTAACACAACAGAGGTAAGAGTGCCTTGTCAAATTTTTATGTAGTAACTGAAATTTTTAAAACTTTTCTCAGAATATTACTGACAATTAATCTATAACAAGATATTATGAATCACCTACCATTTTGCATTTGACACTTTTTGACTCGAATGTACTATTTTGAATAAAACACTCTCGGTCCTCCTACCGTGGTAGTGCGTCATTTTGAAGACACACTCTTCCTTCGTCTTCCGGTAGTTCATCAATGGAAGGCTCAAGAAATTTTAATACAGTTAAAACACCTGGAGAGCCTCTATTCATTCAGCAAACTATATTGTTTCAAAACTCACTGTGTATCAGTGATGGTGTAACATTGTTTAGCACTTTTCCCTATTACAACTAATAACATCTTTATACAGTCAAGTTAATTGTGATGGAGTGTATGCTTTTTTGGCAATTTTCCTACACACATATTTACCCCTTCTTATCTTGAAAACTTTGATTGAATTTCCACAACTATCTACTCTAGCCCTCAGCGAATTTTAATTTTAAATTCTTTCTGTGTTGTGGTAAACTATTCCATAAGTTATTTATTCCATTCCCTGACTGTAATGCCTGAAATCAAGTGCCAGCTTGTTATCTTGATCATCTTTTGTTTTCCGTAGTACTACTCTTGATTCTTCTACCAAAATCCTTTAATGCCTCCTCACCAATATACTCTTTGTACACTCTGAACGCTCTCTTCACTCTACTCCTATCTTCCAAAGAAAGTGAATGCAGCTCCTTTATCAATTTTCTTACTGATTGTGTCCTGCAGTAATTTCCACAAACAAATCTAGCTGCACTTCTTTGGACCCCTTTCAAGTCCTGTGTTTGATACCAAAAATGTGGTTCCCACACTACTCCACCTTATTCAAGAAATGGTGTGACCAAAGTTTTATATTTCAAATTCCTCACTTTTCTTGTACATGCCCTCATGACCCTCTCCAAGAATGAAGGATTTGGAACCTTTTCCAACCACTTGTCCAAAGTGTCCTGCCCAGCTCAGTTTACTATCAAATGTTATGCCAAGATATTTACATTGAAAGTCTTCAACAAGCAACAATTACTTCCCCACCCTATAGTTGTAAACAACTTTTAGTTTTTTATAACCAAACTGTAGGAAAGTTGTCCATATACATGCAGTGTATACTTTAGAGAGGCCCAAATAGTAAAGTTTGAAATTTTTGTCTATCCATGTGTCTGTGCAAAAAATAATTAATAGATTTTAATAAAACTGTGTAGTAGTACTTTCTGTCATTGATTAACATTTAAGATACATTTAATTCTGGTCAAAACCTTAGTTCCCAATGGTACAGACATCAAACACATAGTTTAGGAATTTGACTTTGCACCTGTCAAGCAGAAACTATTGTAAGGATTTCTGCAAAACTTACACATATTGTTTGCTTATGTATTAACACAAAAAATAATTTTCAAACTGATATGTTACATAGTTGACTAAGAAAAGGTAAAAAAAAGACTTGGCACCATCATTAGTTCGTACGTACTAATACCAGTAAGTAGAGTCAGATCTTTATGACCAAATAATGGAGAAATATGCATCCAAATATGACTTAAAAATGATAAAATATGACCAGTGAGATGAAATCTTCACAGGAGTTCAGCCAGATAGCTTCTTTTTACAACGCTATCTGGTTGACTCCTGTGAAGATTTCATTTCATCATTACGCTGGGAAAATGTCCATTCACATAATATGACCAATTATTTAAATCTACTATACATGAAAAGATGCTCAATTATGCATCATTTCTTGTATCTACTAGTGTTGCTTTCATGTAGAAAGCATAATTTGCTACTGTACAATCACTGCACCATTGAGAAATTAATTTTTTTGGTAATTATTTTCATATTCGTGTTTTACTTTTAAAAATGGGAATTTATTAGAAATTTGTTGTGAATTAGTGTACATATCATTGTTTAATTTTGTTTGATGCCAGAATTGCAGTATATCACAACATGCTTCTTTAAGTTCTCGAAGAGGAATTTTCTCCTGATGTCACTTGATACTGTCTTGCATTGTGAGAAACTTTGTTCAACATTGCAAGATGTCATGGGAGCATACTCAGAGGCAATTCACTGCAATTGTGGGTCATCTTTAGTCAAAACAGATTCAGCACCATGTAAAATATCACTAATTTTACCAATTGTTTATCCAGCATTTTAACTCAACCCTTTATCAAGTTTGTTCTTTAGCAAATTAGCTATGCTGGCCCCTGCTTGAGCTATCTCCATTTCCACACATTTAATGACCCCTAAACTTTTATGCTGTTTTAGACCAATTTCTTTGATTTGAGTAATCACAATTGTAATTCCTGGAAAATTTGACTTTATGTACACCTAATTTCTGACCATATTGCATCAAAAGAGCTCTTGGCCAATTTTTATGGAAAATGCTTCACTGCTATCAAAATTATAAACCTTTTTTTTTATGTTTTCATAATATTCGCAGTAATACCTAACTGCATCGAGCCATCTGCTCCAGCTTGTAAGTACTGGTTGGGGTGGAAGAGTGTCGGAAGCTGCGTCTTCTTTAAATTTTGCCACTCTCTCTAGAGCTTTGACAAAAACCTTTTTCACGTTTTATATTAACCTAACAGTATCAAGGAAACTGAGTTTTATTCCCTTGGCAACTATATGTAATCCATGAGTGAGACAAATTAAGTGCGCCATTGAAGGATACAACATCTTAAGATCTCTTCCAGCCTTTACCATGTATGGTGCAGTGTCAGTCACAAACATTAAAACACGTTCCATAACAGTTTCATAACATTGTTGAAATGGACAGCGATTGTAGAGTGGTCTACTGATTGAAGACCTTCACAATCCAGTAAAAACATATCATCTCGTCTGTCAGCAATAGGATTCCAATTTTAACATGTATGACATATCTCCCTTAAGCATCAGTACTTCCATCAACTGATACCGAAATCTAATAAGATTGCCTATCTTAGTTCTGATTGTCTGCATTTTCATAGCAAGATGGTAATTAGTTCTTCATCAATACTGATTCAGTTGGTATCACCTGTGACGTGTATTTCTTCAAGAACGTTTTGAAATGCAGTATAATCCTCTCAGGTGTCCAGCTGGATGGTGTTGTATAAACACGATGTTTCGACAGTTTGCTCTGCTGTATTCATCAGGTCTCTTCGCAAGCTGGCTGTCACCGCCTAGAAAGCCACCTTGTGACATACAGGAGAGACCTGATGAAGACAGTAGAGCTAACTGCTGAAACGTCATTTTTATACACTACCATCTGGCAGGATACCTGAAAGGATTACATTACATCAGTGGTCTTATGATTTAGTGGTATTTTCGAGGGGTGTTTAGAAAGAAATGACATGCAGAAATATATGTAAAGAAGCAAGGAAGAGATACAAGCAGAGTTCCTCTTCTGCTTTTTCCTACCCAGCTAATTGTTTTATATATATATCAGTGAATAAACACAAGAAATCACAAATTTTATTTGTAAAAAGTCACTAGAACAACTAGTTTGTGCAAATAATAACATTGTAGAACAGTTTTTTTTTTCTCTATAGATTAAATTTATTTCAGAAAGAATAACTGAAATCTATATTACTGATGATAGAGATTCTGAAACCATAAAACCTGGTATTTTTCTCTGCCTGTCTGTGTGTGCTTCATGCAAAAACTAATGAATACATTTTAAGGAATCTACACAAGTGATAGCTTATATCATTGATTAACATACAGGATACTTTGTATCCAGATCAGTAACATAGCTTTTGAAATTCTGAAATTTTTGTCTTGATGCAAGCACATAGCACAAAAATTAGTAAATTAATTTCAAAGAAACTGCACAAAGTTATGGCTTATATCACTAGATGACAGTTAGATTACATTTATTCTGATAAGTTACAAAGTTTCCAATGACACAGTTATCAAAACTGTAATTTTTGTCTGCCTTTGCAAGCATTTAACAGAAGATAATTAATGGATCTCAACCAAACTACACATAATAATAGTTTTTGTTACCAATTAATGTATAGGATACTTTTTATCCCAATTGATATGTCAGTTACTGACAATACAGAGAGAGAGAAAAAAACTGGAATTTTTGTCTCTATGAGCACGCATCAAACAAGAACTAATGACTGATTTTCAATGAAGCTTACACAGCATTAAAACTTAAGTAATGGTTTAATATGCAGTATACTTTTATCCTGAAATTTTACATTGCTTCCTTCAGAAGGACAGCCAACAAAGAAGAAAAATTAGGAATGTTTCTCTGCTTTTTTCTATCTAGCCATATTTCTGTATTTAAACAGTGGATTACCATAAAAACCTCAGATTTCACAGGGAAGAAGTCATGGTTGCACTTAGTGTCTTTATAAAACAGAAGACTTTATCATGTTTATTAAATGAAGATTGCTACTTGTCTTTATCTTGTAATAGATAATGGTGATAATGAAACTACCATTAGGCAATCAAAATAAGATAGGATAGGGGAAATAACCAATCACTTACCACAGATGATGCCAGGCGAGCCAGACCAACAGAAAACACACAAACACATTTTACAATATTGTATGAGGTGAGACATATGGCAAGTGGAAAGATGTGTATGCTTTCAGACTTTGTAATGGGAATGTAGCAAACTATTTGTTTTTATTCACTTACTTAAGTATTTAAACTTCTCTGCTTCTTGATTTTTACATTCAAACCTGCTCTGGCTTGATATTCGTGATCAGCTCTCAGATCAGCTTTTGAGGCCAGATACTCACTTTTGAAATACACATTTTTGTAAAACAGTCTGATTACTCAGGTCTTTGCAGTACTCATGGATGACCTGTCTCTTCACAGCACTCTCTTCTGGTTTTGAATGTGTTTGAAATGTATCTCCAAAAATTCACATTGGAGGTGTGCAGTGGCAGATCCAGGGGGGGGGGGGGCTAGGGGGCTGAAGTCCCCCCCCCCCAAAAACACCAAGGTCACCCTGACGACATGGAATTTGGGGACCTTTTAATAAGGGCGGCAATCTGGAATAATGAGATTTCTGTCGGCGAACCCCTCCTCCCCCGAGTCAAGCCCCTCCCCCCCAAACCAAATCCTAGCCCCCCCACCAAAACAAAATCCTGGTGTGGCCACTCCAGGATCCTTTGATCTCTCTTGTTTTGTTGCCTAAGCCCAGTTTCTCCAGGTTTTGAATTAGGATGATACAATTAATGGAATTAATAATGTTCAACATGAATTGCATATTTCTGAGCTTAAGATATAAAAGGACTGATTTAAGGTTCACAATACAGCCATTAAATGAGAATCATTTCTTGAATATTCTCTGACCCAACTGTTGATTCAGTTGTAACTTTGGCCCATTGTGAAGAGATTGCCAGAGAATCTTCCAAGTTACAGGATGAGTTATTGTCAGTTTGGTCAATTTTCTTATGACAGTTCTTATGAAAGCTGTGAATCAGGATTAATGATTCAGAAGCTTGGAAATTTTTCAGTTTCTCAAAATCATGATCTCATTTACCTAATTAGTTACCTTATTACTTGTATGCTTCCATAATATTCCAACCATTGAGTTGGGGCATTTTACTTCTCATTTTCTGGCATTAAAGTTACAAAATGTGAAAATTCTGAGAAGCTCCATCTTTCCAAGGTCAAAGTTAGGTTCCTTCTGAGAAATACTGGAACTGAGTGTTGTCATCAGAGTGAACCTGTATTTTAGTGCTTCACAGTTGAGTGACTCAAAAAGCTGCAGAAGATTTGAATTGAATAATTAATTGCGATGGAGCACATGCTCCAGTGGAAACTTCCTTAATCATCTAATTACCCCTTTCTAAGTATTTTTTGTTACTATCTTATGTACTTCGTGTGCTAATTTTTCCCGTCCCTCTCCCCATTGAAATTTATAAATTTTAAATTTCTTCAGTGTTTTTGCTAAATTGTTCCCTTGGTAATTTATTCCAATCCCTGCCACCTTTAACAACAAAAGAAATTTTTCACATGACCTTATGCATGAACTCGAGTGCAAGCTTTTGCCCATGATCATCTTTTTTCTTCCATCCACTACTCCTAATTTTTCGACCAATATTGTTCCGAGTCTCATCACCAATATATGACTTGTACACTCCGAGCACTCTGTTCCCACACCTCCTGTCTTCCGTTGACTGCCAATCCAGCTCTTCTATCATAACAGTTACTGATTGTTCTGTTATAATTTCCAGAGACAAACCTAGCAGCCCCTCTTTTCACTCCCTTCAACTGCTGTTTTTGATACTCAAAATATGGGTCCCATCCTTTACCACCATATTCAAGCAATTATCTGACCAAAGTTTTGTAAACAAATTCCCATACTTCTCTGGTACTGTACATCCTGTTTGTTCATTAACTTTAATTTGAAGTCATTCCATGTTTGTACAACTAATTCATTGGTTGAACTCAGGCTGTGGAGAGAGGCCATGCTCCATGTTGTGTGTATAAATAGAATAAAGTTATGTTTGTTGGATTGTCTCACAAATTTAGTTTCTTGATAATGATGTATTGTTTTCTGCCTCTTCCTTTTCTTCGTTATTAACGGGAGTTTCACTAAAGCTAATTTGAAATACCTATTTCTTGACTCCAGTTGCCTATTATGCCATTATATTAGTGAAGAGTGCATCTATACTTAGCCAGTATTTCCCAGTCCATGAAGACTAGACAAGAAATCGAGGAAGAGAAGATAAAGTTGACAAATAAAGAAGTCATGTGTATAAAGAATGGAACTAACATAGACTAATTTTGAACCAAATATTTGGTTGATTAATATTTTGCTTTCCCATAGTGATTTCATGAAGCCAAAATGTTCCTATATTTAACTCAAGTTTTCAATTTCTTTTTGAAGTTTTTCTTAGTTATTTTGCTCACATTCTTCTGCATTCACAAAGTGGATACCCAATAATTTCAAGCCATCATTTTTCATCTGATGTTAATTGGTGTGCCTGTTCTAGGAAGCCATGTACTATGTTTGAGATATTGATGAGGATTTACCAAAGAAGTAAGGGGATTGGGTTACAAAACTCATCAGAGCATTGCTTGAATATGGTGGTGTAGTACAGAAGGGGGTGCAAAGAAGTGCTGCTCGATTTGTCTCTGGAAACTACCACAGAACACAATCAGTAACTTGTATTATAAAGAAACTGGAATGGGATTGATTGGAAGACAGGAGGTGGAAGAAGAGAGTCATGATAATGTACAAGGTGTGTATTTGTGATGAGATATGAAAAGATATTGATGGAAAATATGACCATGACCATAAGCTGGTACTCAATTTTAGGCATGAGATTGTGGGAAAATTCTCTTTTGTAGGTAAGAGGATCAGGGATTGGAAAGAATTAGCAAGAGAAACAAAGAACAACATTAAAACTGAAATTCATATAGGGTAAAAGTAGGCAGGTACAGGAAAGGTGAATAATGGGTATGGAGGGAAATGGTCAACAGTGTGTGTGCTCCTGCCTAATTAAATTAAGTTCTTCAGTTTTTTTAAAGGCAGCCACCTTATGTCTTGAGACAGAAAAGTAGATAGAAATTAGTGTCTGAACTGAGTGTGGAGCTTAATGAATTTTCACATTTTGTATCTCTCATACTATACTTGCATTTATAATGTGATCAGTTTGGAACATGCCATGGTTGGAGTTGGGATATTCAAATCTTCTCTTTCTTGTAAAGTTGTTTAAAAACATTTGAATTTTAAACCAGTTTGCTTAATATTTTAATTTTTTGTCTTTCAAAACTGGCATTTCTTAGCAGGTACATATTGCCATTTTTTGATGATTAAGTTGTATGTTTTTCTAAAATGTCAGTGAGCTGTCAGTTGATTAGTATCTAGGAACAGAGAATTTTTTTTAAAAAAAGTAGTTATATGGAGCTCTTGTGTGTTTTGTATTGAAACTAGAATATACTACCGCATTTGTTAAAAAAATATCTGAAATTTTATAGTTATACCAACTTTAATTCACATCTGCATAATTTGTTCATATATTTACAGACTGTACCAAAGAACTGGTGGCTCTGTGGCACCGAGATTGTTCCAACCCTCCTTTCCTTCCCCTCATCAATATACTAATGGACTGAGATACTCTATACCTCAAAAGACGACATACCCACCGTATATTTGTCAACAAATTGAAATGACTTCTAACTCTCCAAATTCTGCTCCACAGTTGCAAAATAGAAAAAGAAACTTGGAGGAAATTGTTGACAAACTCAAGGAATTAGAAAAGAGTTGATAAATCAACATGAGGTTGGTTCTTCTCTGAACAAATTTGGTTTTGTACATAAGTGAACGAAGTAATTAGAAATCAAAGCCTACATTAAACTATTTGTACTAAATGACTAATTTGATAACAAGTGGAGTAACCATCACCTATCAGACTTGAAGGCAAGACAGTGTTGAAAAAACAAACATACTCAGAAGAAGTAATATGCTGCATCCACAACAAGGTTTCCTTGTGACCTTTATCCTTCATATTTAATATAAATAATGTTAAAAAGAAATATCTCTTCTTATGATGTATGATATATTCACTTAAAGAAATATAATAATGCTTATTTCATGTCACAAATATTTAATTCATTCAAAGTGGTAAGTAAGGTAAACTAAGCACTAAATCTCTGCACAAATTTCTGATATGTGTTTTGCATATCTGTGTTTATAGTTAATAAATTTTGCAGATCCAACATTCACATAGATGTGCTTATAATGTTCTTGTGTTTTTTTTCCCCCTTTTGTATTCTGTGTTATAGTAGCAGTATTTTCACTTGTAATTGATTGTCTCACCATATCAAGCTCAGAAGTAGTTTATTTTTTATTGTTATAAATAACTAGCTGGTGTCCATGACTTCGTTCAAGTTTGTAAAGAATTTTGATTGATAGTTACTGACATGCAACCACCATAGTGCACGATGGGAGACTCAAGGCTAATGCCACACACAAATGCCAGTTAGATGTGCAGGGTATTTATGGCTGCAAAGTCAAATATAGTGACTCACATACAGGGGCGTAGCTACTATGGGGCTAGACGGTGCAGTGCACCGGGGCCCCTACGCTCAGGGCCCCCCCAAAGCGCAATTCAAAGGCCCCGTTTGCGGCAAACAGGCGACCTTTTTTTAGCTCTACCGTCGTCTAAGGGGGCCCCTGAGACACAGGAAGTCCCTCACTAAGAGCCCTCACTGCTCAGGGAGCCCCTCAGCCACTGCTCTGGGGGCCCTGAAGCACAACTCAGGGGCCCCCAGCCTCAGCTCAGGGGGCCCCTACCAGCAACACAAAGCAAAAAAAAAGGTCGCCCATCTGGCCTGAGGGCCCAAAATGAATTTTTTTGCACCGGGGCCCTTGTTGACCTAGCTACGCCACTGCACACATATCTTTGGTCGAAATATGAAAATGCCTTTGGTTGACTACTTTCAACCTTCATATCTCCCACACCCCCGCAAATAACAATATGCAACCACCATAGTGCATGATGGTAGACTCAGGGCTACTACCACACACAAGCACAAGTGATCTGTGCTAAGAAGTTGTGTTTGCAAAGTGAATATATAGCAACACACATATATTTGGTCAAAATAACAAAATACTCTTGGTAGACCACTTTGAACTACAATATCTCCCACACTCCCATAGCTACTGACATGCAACCACCATAGTGCATGATGGATGACTTGATGCTGCTACCACACATAAATTCCAGTGGTCTTCGAATTGTGGCTGGAAAATGAAATGCAGGTACACGCAAGTCTTTTGTCAAAATACAACAACGCCCTCCGTTGACCACTTTCAACCACCACATCTCCCAAGCCCCTACAGTTACCAACATTTACTACCAATGTGCATGATGGAAGACATGAGGGTATTATTACACACAAACATCAGTGATCTGTGCTAGATACTTTTGACTCCAGAGTGAAATCTAATGACACACATACCTTTGGTCGATATATGTAAATGCCCACCATTGACCAGTTTCAACCAACATATCTCCTACACCCCCATACCTATCGACATGAAACCACCATGTTGCACATTGGGAGACTGTAGGCTACCACCACACACAAACACCAGTGGTCTGCAGTTGGTAGTTCTGGCTTCAAGGCGAAATATAGGGACACAGACATTTTTAATAGAAATAGGAAAATGCCCTAGGTCGACCACTTTCAACGACCATATCTTCCACACCCCCATTGCTACCCCCATAGTGCATGATGGAGAACTTGAGGCAACTACCACATACAAACACCAGTGGCCTGCACTAAGTATGTTTGGCAGCAAAGTGAAATATACAGACACTCATGTCTTTGGTCAAAATATGAAAATAGCCCTGATCAACCACTTTCAACTTCCATATCTACAGCTACCCACATTCAGCCAACATTTTGCATAATTAGTGACTCTATGCTACAGCCAAACACAAACATCTGTGGTCTACGCCATGCAGTTGTGGCTGAAAAGTGAAATATAGGGACACAGATGTCTTTGGTCAAAATATGAAAGTGCCCCACATTGACCACTTTTAAC
Organism: Vandiemenella viatica; assembly: GCA_031002005.1. NCBI lineage: Eukaryota > Metazoa > Arthropoda > Insecta > Orthoptera > Morabidae > Vandiemenella > Vandiemenella viatica. Next base: position 257,695,898 of record JARYHS010009186.1, read on the forward strand.
CACCATATCACCCACACTTCATAACTACTGACATCTAACCATCATACTGATTGATGGGAGACTCGACATAAAAAAACCAGTGGTCTGCGTTATGAAGTTGTGGTAACAAAGTGAAATGTCTTTGGTAGAAATATGAAACTTTTCTTGATTGACCACTTTCAACCACCATATCTCACCCACCCCCCACATCTATTGGCATTCGGCGAACACTGTGCATGATGGGCTACTCCACGCTACTATCACACACAAACACCAGTGGCCTGTGCTTGGTAGTTTTAGCTGAAAAGTGAAATGTAGGAACACACACGTCTTTGATCAAAATATGAAAGTGGCCTAGGTCGACCACTTTGAACCACCATATCTCCCACACCTGCATAGCTACCAACAGGCAACCACCATAGTGCACCATGGCAGTACCAGATTAACCACGTAGCAGGAGGTAGCAAATGCTACGGGCCTCGCACCTTCTAGGGGGCCTCGTGCCTTCTAGGGGGCCTCGTGCCTTCTAGGGGGCCTCGCGCACCTCCTAGGAGGGTGCCCACCTAGCCTAGCCGGTGACCCTTTTCTTTTTTAAGCTCTAATCAAGGGCCTCTTCTTCACATTTGCTACGGGCCTCACGCTGTCTTAATCCGGCCCTGCACCATGGGAGACTCGATGTTACTACCACACATAAACACCATGGTTTTGGCCAAAAAATAAAAATGTTCCAGATCAACTACTTTCAACCACCATGTCTCCCACACCATACAAATACATTAAAATACAAAAATATTTTAAATCCTAAAAATGCTTTACCCTGATTCTGAATAATCCATAAACATGTTAAACTTTATGATTATAAATCCATTTTGATTGACTTTTCAATGAACAAAGCCTAACATGAACAAATGACATTCTTGTCACACAGCAGACTGAGTGTTGTAATGAACAGTACCAGATTAGCTAAATAGTAGGAGTTAGCAAATGCTACGGGCCCTGCGCCTTCTGGGGGCCCGCGCCTTGTAGGGGGTCCACGCACCTTCTATAGTGGGGAGCTGCCTAGGATTCCAAGAGCCTCTCCATCAGGGCCAGAGAGGCGACCTTTTTTTTTTAGCTCCACTACTACCCTGGTCGCCGAAAAGCAATGTTCGCGCATGTGCTTTTCAATCCTTCGAAGTATGGGGAAATTTTATTTTATGGTAAGTACAATAAAATTTCAGTGCACCTATACTGAAAAGTAACGACCTTGCAGCTCAACGATGAGGACTTATATCCCTTGTAACATGAGGTTGCAGTATACTGTGGTCGGAGCATATGAATGTTGATTGAGGTCACTGCCATATACCAGCAATACAAACTGAAATTCCCTAGCCTTCATGTCTGGAAGATTAGGCAAGATAAATTCATTTTGGACACGACGTAAACAGCGAGTAGTACTCGTGTTGTTGGTGCATTTAATACTGTAACACGTTGCTTTCTGCCTTTATAATACCTTTCCCTATCAAGGCATATTTTGATTGAGAGCGGTTGTTTTCATATAATTTTGTTACGTTGCATTGACAATTTCCCAATACACTGATTTAATTTTTATTAATATTTATCCTAATTTTTTGTGTGAATTTTAGTTTTAAATTCCTTCAGTGATTTTGGTAAACTATTCAGCCCTTCCCTACGTAATTTATTCCAAATCTTGACAAAAGAAAATTTTCCCTCTTTCTCACGCCTGAAATCGAGTGGCAGATTGTGGTGATAGTTATCTCTTCCTATAAATACACTACTAATACTTTTACCAATATCCTCACGAGCCTCAGACCAATATAATTGTTGTTCACTCTCAGCATGTCTCCCAGTGAATCCCCCTGTCCTATTTTCGCAGTCTGCCCAGCCACTGAATGACATCTGACATCTGTAATGAGGGGTGGCCGCCCAACCCCTCAATGTTTGGATGTGGTGTCACCTTGGTTTCGTCACTTGTTGAAGACAATCATCACAGTACTTCTTGAACACCTGACAAGTCGTACAGTACCAAGTCACAATCTGCCCTCAGTCAAACTCAGATAGATTGCGCGCCTTCCCTATTCTAAACACGGATAGCTTGCTCACTGATACTGCATGCACCATGCGTGTGTCTGGCTAGCAGTCATTCTTCGTCAGGTGACACTGCTATTGTTTGGATGGATTTATATCGATAGTAGTTAGCTGGTCATAATGTTCTGACTGATCAGTTTATCCGTTACTGTATGCCGTGGTAATTTCCATACAAAAAACTAGCTGTCATCTTTTGGACTCCTTCCAGCATCAGGCCTTCAACAAGTAATTCCTCCATCACCTTAAAATCATAAAAATCCTTCAGTTCTTTTTTTATATATGCGTACCTTATAAGTTGACTCTTCTTGGTATTTATCTTCGTCCTATGTCGGCGTTTGCATTTCAAACCCTATCGTGTGCAACTGGTACAATACTTGACTCCAGCTGATTATTGCAGTCATTTTGATTTTTGTTACTGAATGCAGGAAGCTATGGAAAATGGCGAGGTGACTTTTCATCTGTCTGGACTCTGGAAAGGTGAATTGTAACAATGTGAGAATGTGGGGTACGGAATTGCCCCATAACTTTGTGGAACTGGAAAGGGATTCGCTAAAAGCAGGGGCGCCGACTCTGTGGGTGCTAGGGGGCTCCAGCACCCATGAGCATAGACACCAAAATTAATCAGTAATCGATTTTGGGCGACACCAGTATTACCTAAGTCCAACGCCAGATAGTAAGGCAAGACGTCTCGACGAGATCGCGCTTGCTTACGATACGAGCGTGTGAGATTGCACGTCCAAGGTTAATAAAACACTACGTTACATCATATGTAACACCATCTAGTGTGTAATAAATAAGTGTTGGTTGGATTTGTGAAGAGCATGCACAGAAGGAAGCTGAACAACTCACCCTGCGCGAATAATATACGTGAGCGCGAATAAGCGACCGGCTGAGCCGGCTGCCGATACATTACTCACTCGCGTTCAGGTATAACATTCCCGATCAACTGGCAGGTAAAAAGTTCCACCAAAATGATTTTTCAAAAATATTTTTTTCTAGGTGTAGATAATATTCTGTGCAAACCTCGTCATGCCTCAAATATATTTTTTCGATATTTATGAAATACAATTTTGAAAGAGAATAAAAATTTGAAAAAATCGGCTATGCCCCCTTTATATCAGCCAGGTCTTCGATTTTGTACGTAGACATTACAAAAGAATAGTTATACAAATTTTCACGGTGCCTCAAATACCTTCCCAAAGATGTTTACCAGCTCTCTTACTATATGACTCAGCACATACTGAATGATCACATGGTAGTGCGCGTAAGCTGAGAAATAACGGGTGATTTGAATTTCGAAGAAATTGTTCCTATATTTATAAACAGAACTGCAGTTCGACAAAATACATTAGCATTGAGAAAAAACTGATATCATTAAATAGATTATTATGTTATATATTCCTTCTTAAAAATATTTATTAATGTTGATTAGTTGCTCATGCACTAATAAATATCTCCTGCTGGTAAAAATTATCTTATGTTAATATAATATAATGGTTTCATTTTTATTGTTATAATAATAAGTAGGCCTATCTGTTCTTCATTGTTCAATCTAGCATGTCTTACGGGTCTTTTCTTCCTTCTCCTCCGCACGTCTATATTCGTTACTTCGGTCACGATGCCGATCCTTGAGGACGCAGATCAAATGGAATGATATTCTGAGTTTCATTAGGAGTGCAAAAATCATTAGTTATCTTTATTATTCTCTCTACTCTGTACTTTTATTACTCAAACACGCTGAACCAATTTTAATGAAAATAAGTAAGTTTTTGATCAGGAATGGAATTTAGAAAATACAAAATCTTTCTGCTTGCCCTGCCTGACTCTTCGCTTACAACTGACTTTTCACGATTATGTAAGACTAGCAGTTACCCGCGACTTCGTCCGCGTGGAAGAGTGTTATAATATAAGATTTTGTTGAGAGGTCTGGTCGCTCAGTGGTTAGGGCGTCCAAATGGACATGGAAAAGTCCCCAGCTTGAATCCCAGTCTCGCAGAGGATTTTCATAGGTCCTTAGCTCGACCTTCACCTCTGGCACAGGTTGTTGTGTGATGTGAAGTGCGCCAGAATGCTCACGTGGTTCTGATTCCACGTTGAACTGTAGCTCCTCTATGCCCAGTTAGGTTAAGCGGCTACGGAAGGGGCTGATTGCGTAGACGTAATGAAGCCTTGCCACCAGGTCAATACGACCATACAATTAATTTTAGAGCTATTTTTATTGGTGATGGTAGTAATAAATACTGCAATAAAATAACAAAAATGTATTTGTTCCAAACAACTTCATCGAACTTTTAAAGCAATAAAAATATTCTGTATGTTAGTAGTATTTTCAGTTTAATACATCGGTATATACAATATTGTAGGACTTGTTATTTTCTGAAAAAAAACATGTAAATTTTTTGCACTCGATACTCGCGAGCAGGCAACATATAGTTGACCAAAGGAAAAGCAGTGAGTATCCAAGTGTATTCCCACCAATTTCAACGTTTGACCTTGCGATTTATTAATTGTCATTGAAAATGAAATTTTTAATGGGAACTGTAATGTTTTAAATTCAAAGGGAATATTACTGGGAATAACTGGGATACGCGGAATTATAACGGCTTCCCCTTTAGATGCACCGGTAAGAATTGTCACCTTCACAATGTTTCTTCCTAGTTCTGTGATGTGTAATCTGGTGCCATTGCAATACCTTGAGGGGGGGGGGGGGGTAGAGATTACGCATCAGGAGAACTCGAGCGCCAACCTTAAGCTCGAGTTTATGGGACGATAGCCCAGATAACTCGAAGGAGTTTGAAAACTCGACGGGGTAGGTAGCAGCATCGTCAGTTAACATTACTGTATCGATGGAAGAGTGTGTTGTCACTTCCCCGACTATTTCCTCTATAATATATTTTTTTTGCTCCAGAATCATTTTTCGGTGCAAGTATTGTCCTCTCACATAACCAGTTTTCGTCATTGATAATATTTAGTTGAATGCTCGGGAAAACATTAGAAATGAGATCGCGTTTGTTCGGGTGTTTCAGCAACTCGTTGCAATGCCAAATATGTGGCGTATTGTTATTGCCGTCTTTTTGTTTGTTTCGGTGTTTCAGAAGCTTTTGAGATCGATTGCCAATCCGCTTGCCCTTAGCACCGAGCTCGCGATTTTCCCGGTGTGAGCTTCCAGAAACCAAGTGTTCATTTTGGTGTTGTCGCCCAACTTGTGACTGCTCCGCCAATTCAGCATCTCCAGAAGCCGCAATACGTGCTAAGTGCTCAACCCTGTGCAGCTCTGCTAGAGGATTTGTTCCTGGGTTTTGGCTTTTTTCACAGCCGTAGTTTTCTTACATTTCATTGAAAGATTTGAATTTCGTTTACCCGGCATCTCTTAAAATTACTAATTTCAAGACTTGCGAATAAAAATTAATATAGTTTTAATTAATGGAAACTCAAAACGTCAAAATATGATGGAAGCGACTAAACATCCAAAAAATTTACTAACATTCAAAGAGCAAATAAATACCTAAGTGGCCCAAGGGCGTTGATCTCGTTAAAAAAAAATGCGAAACTAAAAATGTATATTTTGATTTGCGCTGAATATCTGAAAATTACTAATTATTTTTTTTTTTCTAAGTGAACTTAATTTGCTCTCTGAATATTCATTTTGTTTTGAAGATATGTGGGTTCCATCAATTAATTCTGTTTTAAATCAGAAATTTAGGTATTATAGTAATAATTGATTCTTTTATTCATAATTTTCAGTGTTAATGTTCGTTTCTCTATCTGTGAAAACAGTTGACTGCATGTAGATCAGTATACTATAGTTTGTTCGTTTCGATCTATTAATTCTTCTCTGAAATATAAATTACAATGTTAAAGTAGTATTCTGAATCTGCAAACAGAATTGAATGTAAATCACCACTCTGCTTGTCTGACTCTCCACTATCTGAATAAAACATTTATAAATTTTAAATATTTACTTCGAGCAATGCCATGTGTTTTGCTAAATCATCCAAGCTTATTAAATATCTTTTGATACAATATCATTATAAAGCGATACATGACGTCACTAAAATGGTGCTCGTGAAAGAAGCTTAAAATATTAATAATGTTTTAGTTCTCATTTTGGTCCAGGCTGCATTTCAACAAAGTGATAAACTCCGCTAATAATACCGCTAGAAAATTAAAGCTTCTATCACTCGCGCATTAATACATTAGTAACGTGAATTATAATTTCAGATCGCTGGAAAATAAATACTGAATACATATGAAACTACATTCATTATTGCAGTTACGTAATGAAAAAATTTATACTAAAATGCTTGTAAATTACAGTGTACAACGGAAAGTTCATAATTCTCTACAACTCTAAGACAATTTTTGTTAATATTGCTGGTCAAGATTACATCGCGATAAAGTGACTGTTACTGCTCGTGATTTATGTAAGGCGTATAATGAAATTAATTGTGATAGTAATTTATGCTACACTAATTAGGAATCTTGATATAGAAAATTCTGTTACTATTCTAAATCCAGTTCCAAGGTATTTAATGTGTTGAGGTGTGTTCATAACGTTTGATTTTGTAGCGGCAACATTAGCAGAGATAGTGGTTAGTTTGAAATGCTTCCTGGACCAGAATGCTTTTGTTACAGTATAAAGCAGAAGTCATTTAGTTATTATTAGTAATAAATAAGTAGCTTTCATAAGCTCCGTGTAAATGAGGTGTATCGCGTTGTAAACGACTTGCAATATTGCTTCATGAAACATTAAGTCTCTACGTTAGGCCATTAAATACATTCGTTTTAAGTGAAGGATTTACTGGAGTAGTTTACGTGGCGATACATAACGTCACAACGTGACATAGTTCTTATGATATTTGCTTAAATAACTGATAACTAAATTTCTCATGTCATTGGCTGTGGCAAAAAGATTCAGTTTTCATTATGGTCCAGGCTGAATATCAATGTAACCACAATCTCCGCTAATATTGGCGCTACAAATTCAAAACCTCAACCACACGCGCATTGCAACAATTATTTTATCCTAAGTTAGCATCGTCGTGTATCGCGACGTAAACTTGAACCGGATTTATTAGATATTTGTAGAAATTGAACAGTAAGTAAATAGCACTGTTTCCTAAATTATAGTCTACTATTTGTATTGATTTATACAAAAATTTTGAACAATAAAAAAGAATGTATAGTGGAAAAAGAAGACACACAGGAAATAAATTAAACCGAGATAGAATGGAAACCGTAACATTTTTATAAATACGACATTTCGAGCACCGGCATTTTGCACTTTTAGTAAATCAACTTTCGTGCTGGTATAATCATAGCATTTTAGGTTGTTTTTTTCCAAGCTCTGATTTTTCACATTTAGTATATTACGATCGAAATTATGTGCAATATTTGAGATGTCATATTATTTTATGTACGCAAATGAAGAAATCTCTCTACGAACTTAACAACAGTGCCTACCTTTTTAATTTAAGGTTAAGTACATATTTATAATTCCTGCTTCCAAACTATTGTTTGTCAAGTACATCGGTTTTATGGCTTTTAAACTAAACACAAACTTGCATATGTAAGAAGGTTTTTCACTTAAATTTCTGAAAAGCAGTGTTTGCGATTTATGTAAAAAGCAAAGAGTAAACGTTACACGGCTGTCTACGAAGTAGGAAACTCTTTGTTGTTTGCGAATTGATATTAATGGCAATTTCTAAAAGAACTATGCGTTTTTGCGGGATAAAATCTATCCTATTGCACTTCGCACGCAATTAACTGACTTCATGCCAAATTTCATTTAAATATGTTGAGTTATTAAGGCGTGATTGATTGCCGACGTACATCCAAACACACATCCGAACTTCTCGTTTCTCATTTATAGATATATAGATATAGACTAGCTGGTGGCCGCGACTTCGTTCGTGTTTATTAAGTTTGTCTATGTTACTACTTGCCAAATCAGTGACTCTCCAGTAAAACTCCCGCCAACATAGCTTCACACGTCGTTATTATTATTATTTTTTTTAACCAGTCATCAAATGAGTCTAAGCGCCAACGAGGTTTTCTAAAAAGCCGGCGCCCCTGGCTAAGAGAAAGCTGTATGGGCTCTTTTACTTCGTCGAGCAGATGCGTTACCTGGATATGCTACAGGTGCGATTGTTTTCACAACTGACTACTGACGCCTCCACTTTCAACCTACAACAGAACAGAGGACATACGTGCGTGATTTTCTCAACAGAGAACTGCCACATCGCTGGACAGGACGCCATGGTCCGAGTGATGTTCCTCCAGGTCGCCAGATCTGACCCCACGTGATTTCTTCTTGTGGGTTTATGTCAGGAGTCCCCAAACTTTTTATCCCGTCGACCCCTTCATAGAATATATGCCTTCTTATCGACCCCCCCCCCCCCATATTAAGTATTTTATAAAAACATTAAATAATTTTTGTCATTTCTGATGTTAAGCACTAAGGAGACATGCATAAAAACCCAATTAAAAAATTTATAGTTCCCATATCTTCTAAAATCCACCCAATAATATTTACAAAAAGAGAGATAATTTTCCCTATTATTGCAATCTTAAAAAATAAAAATAAAATTATTGACAGATGGAAATTTGCCTGTAGTTCTTAAGCCGTACGTGTAATAAAACGTAAAATTCACAGTTTTTTTTTTTTTTTTGAAAATTTAATATAAATTATATTGGTTGGATAAACCTATTACTGTCACCTTGCGACTACTATTGAATACCTTAAAATATGTTAACACACCTTTTTATTAAAATAGTTGATATTAGTGGCACGGATGTATCTGAAGAGCAGCAGTAAAATTTTTGATATTCGGTCGCAAATCACAACGGTTTTCCAGGTTCAATCCGTTCCTCTGTTTTGTTAAAATTTCGTTCGCGTGGTTAAAACCAGCTTCAACCACGCAAGTAAGAAATGTTCGGCCTCTGCTCTGAGCTTGGGGTATTTAGTAGCAATATGAACATTGCTTCCAAAATTCAAGGAGATTTTTAGTTTTTAACAACACTTTAGCTTCGAGATCTACACATATTTCAATCAGCTCATCTTCTAATCCGTATTTCGAATTTTTATTGGAAAATTTCCATTTTTTCTTTGTACAGTTTAACTGACCCTCTTTAGTATTAATCGACCCCCTTTCGACTTTTGTGTATTAATCGACCTATTGGGGTCGATATGGACCACTTTGGGGACCCCTGGGCTATGTGAAGGACAAAGTTTAAGCACTCCCAATGCCAATAATTCTTGAAGAATCACGGGAATGGATCACTGCTGCAGTGATAGAAACATGCTATCGAACATATGGACGGAACTGGATTATCGTTTGGATGTGTGCCGGTTGACTATAAAGGACGCACACACTGAACATTTATAGTATGTACCAGGAACTTGGTGAGTTTATGTATATTTTCTTGTACCACTCCTCTTGGTAGGTCATATACTTTTCAGCACACAGCATTTTGAAACCTGATTAATCATTTGGGCTAATCCTGTATAACCTGACCACCAACGCCTCAAATTTTTGCATAAGCTCTATCGCAATTACTAATAATAATGAAAGTAGTTACGTGAATGAGATACGCAACAGGGATTAATGTGAACAATAGAAGGAATTAATATACTTAATGGTGATAAACAGAGGCTGCCTGATGCTTTTTAGAGGATAATTCCCGCCGCGGCAGGGAGATAAGTGAATGTGAAAGGTCACTTATCACTCTACTCGTATCAGACTTAAAAACTTGCCCAAACCTTTTTTGTTCAGTTTAAGTGTGTGGTCTTTACCTTTTTTTTTATGAAATCTTGTCTCATTACATCATTTGGCTACGAATATCTGCATTTGGGATGAAGCTTAATCTTAAGACTGCTACGCTTATTAGAAATACTATGACCACAAACTGGCACTCGATCTCATGCATAAGGGAGCGGCGAAAATTTTCTTTTGTGGATAAGGGTGCCATGGAATGGAACAAATAAATCAAGTGAAGTAAAGAATAATTTGCCAAAAACGCCGAAGGAATTTAAAATTAAAATTTGTAAATCGCAAAAGTAAATGTGGGGAGGAATTTTAACACTCAAATCATACAAGACAATTAAAAATATAAAATGTAAAAAAGGAGTAATTAGATGGCAGGGAATTCCCACTGGAGCGTGTGGTCCATCGCAATTGAATTAATAACATAATAATATCTGTGGTTTCTTTCCTCAAAATGAAAAGAGGTTGGTCAGTGACAGTGCTGCACAACTTTGTTTTTTTTTTTTTTTTTTTTTTTTTTTTTTTTTTTTTTTTTTTTTTTTTTTTTTTGTAACAGTTTAACGTCCCTTTTTAACAACGTGGTCTTTAGAGACGGGAAAGGATGGGGGCAAGGAATGGGAAGGAATTCGGCCATGGCCTTTTGAAGGAAGCATCCCGGCATTCACCTGGAGTGATTTGGGGAAACCATGGAAAACCCAAATCTGGATGCCCGGACGGGGAATTCGAACCGCCGTCCTCCCGAATGCGAGGCCAGAACGCTATCCGTTACACCACCACGCTCGGTGCACAACTTTGAGCCTTTGCACTTACTGCAATCTTACGTCACATTACATTTTCTTTGCAATTAAAAATAAAAGTCGTGGCGGGAGTCTTGATTGGAGCACGATGAAATCAGATTTTTTTTCTGTCATCACTGCATAACAAAACGTTGACCGTCTTCATCAAGATGAAGATTTGGATTGATGAAATAAAATTTCCACTCTACATATACAAGAGTTACTTTCATGGGAGCAGTAAGACATGCAGCTGAGGTTTCAGGGGCCTCATAGCAACTTATTATTGAAAAAAATTAATTCTTTCAAAATGTATTATCGATCTTTTTTTCTAGTTTCGATTAGGGCTGATATAAATTTTCTCAATAATTAATATTTAACTGATCGATGCAAAAATAAAATACTCGTACAGTTTCGTAAAAAACTCAGGATTGAGAGTTTATTATTTTGTCTGTGACGAATACGACTTTTAGAATTCATGATGTATGCCCGCAAAAAACCTCAACAGTAGATCCTTTGGCATCTGCTTCACAAAAAAGAAACGCTGGACAGCTGTTAACTTCTCACACTACACGTGAGGAGGCAAGAAAGAAACCGCCATGAACTACGGTACTTAATGACAGATTGTTATGATTGATAACGATGCTACTACAAACTTACGATAATTTAAATTAATGGAGATGGAGCATATGTTATTGTGAGAATTCCCCTACACACCAATTTTTCCTCTTTCTTGAATTTTTTTTTTGTCTTATTTTATCGAGTGAGATTTCTCCACCCGCCTACTTTGGCTTTAACAAATTTTAATTTTAAATTCTTTCAGCGTTTCTGGTAAATTATTCACTTTCCTTGGTAATCTATTCCAATACCTGACTTCATTCCATCTTTCCCATCTCCCTTACGCCTGGAATCGAGGCCAACTTTTGGACATGATAATCTCTTCCCTTCTTTGTGCTACTCTCAATTCCTCCATCAATATCTATCTAACTTTATC